>UESW01004301.1:0-19519 GCA_900491605.1 Calamus simplicifolius
TAGGCATGATTTGAAGGACTTGTCGAATGACCAAGGTCATCCAAGAAGCTAACCTTAATTGGTAAACTCTCTCAAGACCGATTTGAGAGGCTTGGCCCAAATCTTGAAGAAATCAAAGGTTGGATAATAAAAGCTAACTTATTGCATTTGTAAGAGGGATATGAATCTCTCAAAGCTAACCTCGACTAACTGAAGTGTGGAGTTGCAATGCCGACCTAAAAAACTTAGTAAAAACAATTAAAGGACCTACACTCTATATGAGAGGCCAACCCTTCCAAATTAACATGGAAAGCAATGGGTTAAGATGAAAATGTGGATAATGAGGAGTCCAAGATGAAGAAAGCCGAGTTAGAGATGAAAGAAGTGGAGCAAGCTGAGAAGATAGGAGAATGAAAGAGCTTCAAAATCAAAAAAATCCAGAAAAATTACTTTTGAGACTTATTCTCCTTCAATTTATGACCCATCAATTTCTTTTCCACAAAGATTAAAAAAGAATAATATGGATGAATAGTTTTCTAAATTTCTAAGTATATTTAAGCAATTGTATATAAATATTTCTCTTATTGAAGCTTTAGAACAAATGCTAAATATGCTAAATTTTTGAAAGATATTATATCTAAGAAGCAAAATTGAAGGAGCATGAAACAGTAATGCTGACAGAGAAGAGTAGTGCAATTTTACAAAAGAAGCTGCCGCCTAAGCTGAAAGATCCAGGTAGTTTTACTATTCCTTGCACTATACAAAATTCTTATTTTGATAGAGCTTTATGTGACTTAGGGGCAAGTATTAATTTAATGCCTCTCTCTTTTTAGGAAATTGGGTCTTAAAGAAGTAAATCCAACCATCATCTCTTTACAATTGGCAGACAGATCTATAAAATATTCTAGAGGAGTCATTAAGAATGTATTAGTGAAAGTTGACAAGTTCATCTTCCCGACTGACTTTATTGTTCTTGACATGGAGGGGGATGAGGAGATCCATATAATATTGGATTGACTTTTCGTTGCGACGGGGAGAACCTTAATTGATGTCCAGCAAGAAAAACTTATTTTAAGGGTCGAAGAGGATGAGGTCACTTTTGATGTACTTAAGCCTATGAAACTTCCTTCTGAGACACATTCCTATTTTCAAATAAGTGACCGAGACGCGATCATAGATGACGAGACTTATGTAGATAATCTTCTAAATCTACCACTTGAGGTATGCCTTACTCGCTCTACATCTATTGAATTTAATGATGAAGAAGTTAAAGAGTGTGAACGATATATGGAGGCTACACCACTCTTTTCTCCGTCAATGCAACCAAAAGTGAAAGACTTAAAATCATATCAACCAACATCTTCATCGAAGAAACCACTTAAACTTGACCTAAAACAGCTTCCATCAAATTTAAGGTATGCTTTCTTAGGACAAGACTCTACTTTTTTAGTCATTATTAATAATTATTTAAATATTATAGAGGAGAAAAAGTTGCTTAGAATCTTACGGGAACACAAAATGGCTTTGGATTGGACCATCTCTAACATCAAAGGAATTAGTCCTTAATTTGCACACATAAGATTTTAATGGAGAATAAATATAAGCCGATTGTCCAACCCTAGAGAAGATTGAATCCATCAATGCAAGAAGTGGTGCATAAAGAAGTGCTAAAGCTATTAGATGCCAAAATTATTTATCCTATCTCGAACAGCGCATTGGTAAGTCCAATATAAGTTGTACTAAAGAAAGATGGAATAACTATGATCAAGAATGATAATAATGAACTTATAACAAAAAAGGACGGTCACAGGATGGCGAGTATGCATAGATTATAGAAAACTTAATGATGCAACTCGAAAAGATTATATTTTCTTACCTTTTATTGATCAAATGCTAGAAAGACTTAAAGGATATGCTTACTACTATTTCTGAATGGGTACTTTGGTTATAATCAAATAGCCATCACACCTAAAGATCAAGAGAAGACCACTTTTACTTGTCCATTTGGAACATTTGCATATAGGCGGATACCTTTTGGCCTTTGCAATGCGCCAGCCACATTTCAAAGATGCATGATGTCCATCTTCTCGGACATAGTAAAAAATATTTTAGAAGTCTTTATGGATGACTTCTCTGCTTTGGATATTTTTTTGATAATTGTTTGTCTAACTTATCTTTAGTTTTGCAGAGATGCAAGGAGAAAAATTTAATTTTAAACTGAAAAAAATGCCACTTCATGGTAGAGGAGGGGATAGTATTGAGCCACCAAATTTCTTCTAAGGAAATTGAAGTTGACAGAGGAAAAATAAAAGTGATTGAGAAACTCTACCAGCAGCCATTATGAAGGGCATAAGAAGTTTCTTGGGACACGCCAGATTCTATCGACAGTTTATTAAGGATTTTTCTCAAATTACTAAACCTCTTTGCAATTTTTTAATTAAAGACACTCGATTTGAATTTTCTAATGAATGCTTGCATGCTTTTGAAATACTAAAAAGAAATTAATTTTAGCACCTGTAATTGTGCACCGGATTGGAATTTACCGTTTGAGCTAATGTGTGATGCCAGTGATTATGCTATAGGGGTTGTCTTAGGGTAGAGAAAAGATACATATTTTCATGTTATTTATTATGCAAGTAGAACCTTAACAAAAACTCAACTGAATTATGCCACTACTGAAAAAGAATTATTATCTGTTATTTTTGCTTTTGACAAATTTTGTTCTTATCTGATAGGTTCGAAGGTGATTGTCTACACCAATCACTCTGCTCTGAAGTACTTGCTTGCAAAGAAGGATGCTAAACCTAGATTGCTTCGATGGATTTTGCTTCTACAAGAATTCAACTTGAAAATTAAGGACAAGAAGGATATTAAAAATTTAATGCCAGATCATCTATCTCGGATGGAGCTTCCAAGTATGGATGATGAGCAAATAAATGAAGCATTTCCAGATGGGCATTTGATGGCTATACAAGTTGTTCTATAGTACGCCGACATAGTCAACTACTTAGTATCGCGAATTCTACCTCCCAATATGACCTATCAACAAAAGAAGTTCTTCTCCGACTTGAAATATTATTTTTGGGAAGAACCTTTTTTATACCAGCACTGTGCGAACCAGATAATCAGAAGACGTATGCTTGAGGAGGAGATGAAGAACATAATCAGACATTGTCACTCTTTGGAAGTTGGTGGCCACTTTGGTGGGGCAAAAAATCCGCAAAAATTCTACAATCCGAGTTTTATTGGCCATCTATTTTTAAAGATGCATTCATATTTATTAATTCATCTAATTATTGCCAAAGAGTTGGAAATATTTCTAGGAAATATAAGATGCCCTTAAAAAATATTTTAGTTATTGAATTTTTTGATGTTTGGGGTATAGATTTCATGGGTCCTTTTCCATCATCATATTTTAACAAATTTATTTTAGTGGCTGTAGATTATGTCTCTAAATGGATGGAAGCAGTAGCCTCACCGACTAATGATGCGAGAGTTGTGGTAAATTTTCTATGAAAAAATATCTTCTTTCGATTCGGCACTCCAAGGGCAATAATCAGTGATGGTGGAAAGCATTTTTGTAATCGCTAATTTGAAGCACTACTGACTAAGTATGGAGTTACACATCATGTGATGACACCATATCATCCTCAAACGAGCGGATAAGTCGAGATATCTAATCGAGAGTTGAAGCATATATTGGAAAAGACAGTGAATATCTCTCGTACAGACTGGGTGAAAAAGTTAAATGATGTTTTATGGGCCTATAGAACAGCATTCAAAATACCGATTGGGATGTCATCATATCGGCTTGTTTATGAAAAAGTATGTCATCTACCAGTGAAGCTAGACCATAGGGATTAATGGGCGATAAGGATACTTAACTTTGATCTACAAGTAGCTGGCGATAAGAGATTATTGCAAATCAATGAGATGGATGAATTTCGTAATGATGCTTATGAGAATGCTCGAATTTACAAAGATAAAACCAAGAGATGGCATGATAAGCATATTTTAAGTAGGGAATTCGAAGTTGGGCAAAAAGTTCTATTATTTAACTCAAGACTTGACTCTTTTCAGGAAAGCTAAAGTCTATCCTTATGGAGCGGTTGAAGTATAACATGAGACCAAGAAAATATTTAAAGTGAATGGGCAGCGCCTTAAGCCATATATCGACAGAGATTTTTACAAGCAAAAAGTCTCCATCAACCTTGATAATCCCAAATATTGAAGGAGGAGTCTCTTCTAGTGGTGCACTTCAAGATGACATTCATTGACACTAGAAGAGTATCACTTTACTTTTTTGCTTTAGTATTTTTTTATCCACTTATTATTTTCTCTTCCAATGAGGATAATGCAAGATTTAAGGAGAGTTTAATTTTTGTTTGTTCTGTTGGGTTGCATAATAGGTCTAGTCATTTGTTTGATTGCTTTGGTTAATTTGTGTTAGTTTGCATATCATAGGTTATGTATTCTCTATTTTATTATATTTAGATTGTTTAAAAATAATATATATATATATATATTTTTTGGTTTGTTTATTTGTTTCTATAGAGCTAATGATGAGAATGGTTGAAATAAGTTATGATTTTTAGGAAGAATTCTAAGTGATTGAGTTGATTAGTTAATACTTAAATTATTTTTACTTAGTATGATTTTTTTATTCATTAGATGTGTATCATGATCATTAATTGATTGCATGCCTAGAGATATTTTATGAAGACTTTGTAAATGTTTATGGTCTCAACTACTCTAGAACTTGCTTGAGAATTACTTGAGGCGAAATCCTAGGTACTTCACCAAGGAAAGGATATAGGCCATCTTTAGATTGGTTGAGCCTAAAAGCCTAACCCTTTTATATTATATCTCTAGTCAGCCATTTGAGCCTTTAAAATTTATATTTTAGCCTTTTAAATTTTTTCTTGTTTAACCCATATGATTTCTACCCTATTGAGCTATATACATATATCTTTACCTTTCAATGGAACTTAATTGATACTTACCGCATGGTTATAAGAGCTTAAAATAAATTTGTGAGAGGTAGAAGTAGGAAAAATTTCAATCACACCCCATGCACAGCAAGAAATAAGTTTGGGGGTGTACAAAGAAAAGGTCATCTCATTCAGTGAAAAGCAAAAGGAGCAGATTTGAAAGCAATGAAAGTTAACACTACTGTATTAGGGTTGTCACGAGTTGAGGCAAAAAAAAAAAACCTATTGTCATCTTGAGAATTGATGGAGAAGATGCCAGGGAGTTTGTTGAGAGTCCAAGATTTGAACCCACGGTAGTTGCCATATTCTCACAGATGGAATCAGCAAATGAGTCTCTGCGCAAATGCTTGACAGTCGGTCTTAACCAACTCATAGTTGAGCATAGCATGCCACCAGCTTCTAACTCTTGGGTCATAAGCAACATTGTGGAACTGGCTTTACAATCTCTTGTTACTAATCAGCTTGAACAACCTGCTTCGCAGGAGATCTCCTTAGAAGAATTTAAGAAGCTTTTGAACAATATCATCCAACGCCTCCAAGAGCACCCTGTCATTATTGCCCACAGTGAAAATAACTTTGATGGGAGCAGCATCAGGAGACTATTGTCAAACAAGTTTGAATTAGATAAGTTGTTGGATTCAGTGTGGAGAGACCTACCGAAGGATCACCATCAGAGAACATCAAAGGACTATCTTAGGATTGCACTAGATAGATGTGATTGCTTCCTCTGCAGATCTACCTCCTTATGGTGCTGTTGATCAGGTTGATGCTATTGTGAAAGAGGCCTTCAAAATAGTGAATGCAGATGATGGCAAGATTGTGGATGAAGCAGAGTTCAAGAAAACATTAACTGAGATTCTTGGGAGCCTTATGACGCAATTGGATGGCAAACCCATATTTGTCTCATCTAACTTAGTGGTTCATGAGCCTTTAGAGTTTTCATCTACCCTCTTGTCTCCATCACCATTACCAGAGTCAGAAAGTGATTAGACTAGATCAATAGTAGTACAGAGAAGGATATGATACATGTAGGTATGTTAGGCAGCCATATTTTATTGGTGAAAATTTCATAAAGAGCAGTGTAAGTTAACTGGGCTTGTTGAAAATGAAGTTGAGACTGCAAGTCTCGTGAAAAAAAAAAAGCTTGTTGAAAGCTATGTATGAGCCACTATGAGTGGACTGTTATGCTTTTTATGCCATGAGTGTATTGATTTGAGTTTCTACTTTGATACATCTTACCCTTTCTTTGTAGCCCTCACCCTAGCCTTACATTACAAGCTTATAAAGACCTATTGATCCTTGGTGTTATCTTTTATCTATATTATTAGAGAGTTAATTTAAAGAGCAAGCCTATGAGTAGATACATATATTATTGGAGAGTTAATTCTTAGAGATCCATTGCATTTACATGCTTATATAAAACTATCCGAAAAGTGCATAATGAAGTGAGAATGATGCATGCTCATGAGTGAAAGAATTGAACATGAGGTGAGATCAAATTTTGTATTAACTTTTGTACTTGAGTTGCATAGGATAATTTCTTTAAATCATGGCATATGTTAAATCTTTGAGGCTCTATTTGAACAATTTATCTTTTATTTTATTTTAGAATTTTTATTTTATTTTCTTGGCTCGAGGAGTAGCAAAGTGTAAGTTTAGGGGTATTTGAAAGGCGTAAATCTGACCATTTAATTTATATACTTTCATAACAATATTAGCTAGTTTTTTTATTTATTTTGAGCCAAATTTATTTATTTTTATTTACTTTTCATCAGTTCTTAGATTCTTTTAACTCTTTTAACTTGTGATTTAACTTGCCACCTGAATCCTTTCACCATAATGTCATTTTAACTTGTGATGAATTTCTTGAGGCCAATGGAAAGCCCATGGGCTATCTTTATTAGATGTTGACATGATGAGGACTCCTCCTGGCAGCGGCCAAACGACTTCACTCGGAAAAGAAGCAGACTTCAAGTGCACGATGAGGAGAAGCAAGAGGACTTCACGTCATTCTCAACCAACAAATCACGCGGTGAAGACACGTCTTGAAGCTTGCTTGGAACTCCTTCACGTGAGGACTCTAATTTGGTGCAACGAACTCCACACGGTGAAAGAAAACTCCCAGGCTAGACTCGTACGTGAGCTGGCCTTGAGGACTTCCTGTGTTTTCAACATGAAACCGTTCCTCCATGAATTTTCAATGCGTTTTCAATCGAATTCCAGCGATCAAGCGGGTTTCCTTCATGTGTTTTCAACACGCGGCAAGGCTTTATTTTTTTGGATAAGGATGTTTAGAATTCCATCGTATTCAACCACGGTTTTTTCAACTATAAAAAGAAGGTACGGGTCTTTAATGAGAGAGACCGAGAGACTTTTAGAGTTTTTTAAAAGTGGGTATGTGTTCATCAATTGCTTCCAATGAAAAATATAAGTTTCATTAGTTTTCTTTTCAATTTTATTATGAACTAAATTTTTTTTTGTCTAGAGCATTAATGTAATCTAGCAAGGAACACACAATTTATTTTATTAGTTATTTTATTTTTAATATTTCCATGATTAAGTGTTTAATTCTTATTATTATTGTTTGATCAATTGAATTACAATGAGACCGAGAGGTGATTTGTTATTTTAGTAAACCATTAGTTGAGCGAAAGTAGAGATGCTTTACCGATTAATGTAATTTTTAAAAAATTTAAAGTACATAATGAGTCTCTAATTAATTAAATTCACATAGAGATATGGAGTTGTTAGTTAAAGATATTTTTGATATCATTTCAGAGAAGATATTGGATAATTAAAAAAAATTAATCATCAACATGAAATTAATTAAATTTAATAATTTAGAAGAATAAATTATGTAAGATTTGTTAGATGAAATCAATCACTCTAGATCCATTCTTATCATATTTTTACATGTTTAGCTTTTTACGCTTTGTTAATTTTTAGATTAAATAATTTTATTTAATTTAGATAGTAGAAAATTCCTTTATATTTAATTTTTTAAATAGTAATTAATTTTTGTATTCAATAACATAATTAATCTTTTTGGGTTCGACATTTTCTAAAAATACTTTACTACTTGTTATGATTCTGTGCACTTGCAGATTATTTTATGCGAATAGTTTTAATCCAATTTCATTATTGCTGATGTAAGGATCTTGTTGTCTCCACATATCACAAAACATCCTTGAAAATAATAGTTTATGTCAACTTAGTTGAAAATAATATAAAGAAATTAATTAAGTATCAAAGTGAATGAAAGAAATAATATCTTACTCTATAAATGGTTTCACTTCGGAGCAGTTCATAAGAATATAATTGTGAGCAGCTTTAAACTCTTTGTTCAATATATATCTCCTATTTTTGATGCCAAATGGCCTACCAACAGTCCTTAAAATGAAGATGTTTTAATCATCTGCTCCAAATGGCTGTCCAATCATCTAAATTATGTGGCACTTTTTGATTCTTAGTTTGGACATGTTCATCAAAGTAATGCGATGCAAAATTTGATGACTCCTCCCCCAAATATGCATAGCATATTGATCCTTCAACTCTTGCCTTATTTTGAATATTTTTTTTTAATTTCTTCATGTACCTAAAAGTTTAAATTTGAAAACAAAATAAGATACTCAATTTAATAAACATAATAAAATAAAATTTGTATGAAAAGTAAGTTGCCTCTCAAATGGGTACATCCAACGATATTGAATAGGTCCAGCAATCTGAGCTTCGTATGCCAAATGAATAGGTAGATGTTCCATGTAATTACCATCAACAGCTGATCTTACAAGTTTGGGACACCGACAGTACTGATTAAGTTTCTCTCTTGAAATTATGCTTCATTGAAATATCATAGGTCATAATCCCTTTTTCCCATAATAATTTTAGCTCCAAATTAGGGGTTACAGAAAAACATCTATCTTCTTTTTAGGATTGATAGCCCTGGTACTAACACGATCAAAAATATGAAAGAGCTTTTCATGCATAGCCAGAGGGTAAATCAAGGACAGTTACAATTACTGGCCAGCAAGAGTATTGCTGCCTAGATTATCCAAATGGTTGAAATTCGTCTGTACATAGAGCAAGCCTAACATTTCTTTTTTCAAATAAAAAATGAGGATGCATATCATTAAAATGCTTCCATGCAATAGAGTCTGATGAATGGTGCATAACACCCTCTTCTTCTTTATGTTCTGCATGCCATCTCATATCTGAAGCTATAACTTCTAATTGATACATCCTTTGCAATTGGGGTACCAGTGAAAAGTAATGCATTTTTTTGAAAGCCACAGGGATCTCATCCTAGTTGAACTTCTCCTTGCCATAAACTAGAGTTTGTCACAAACTTTACAAAACTGCAAATCTGCATCTATCACTTAATAAAGCATGCAATTATTCTTGCAGCAGTCAATCTTCTAAACAGATAAACCAAGCCCATGCAATATTTTTTTTATTTTATAAAATGTATCACTGATAATATTATTAGATGGCAGAACCTCCTTCATTAATTCGGCAACTGAATCAAATGCCACTTCAGATAAGTAATGTTTAGCCTTAATATTCAAAACCGAGCTAGTATAAACAGTTGTGAATGATTTTCACATCTTGGCCATACTTGTTCATGTGCAGCACCTAGCATATCATAAAAAATATCGGCTTTCTGGATTTGGTTCTTCGTAAAAGGTACCTGGATTGAAGCCTAAACCCTCCGCATCCATCACCATTTCTTCATATTGATTTAAGTTGTCATATTGATTATAATTCTCAAATGTCATGTAATAATTTTTTGATGCCATATTATAATTCTTTGCTATTTCATAGATTGTATTTGTCCCTTGATTACTTGATTCTCCTCTAGCCTCAGTTTCTTCATGGTAGTACCAGTTGTAGTAACCTTGAAGAAAACCCTTTTTACAAAGATGAATTTTAACTGTTTCAACATCCTATAAGCTTTATTCTGACACTTTCTCATATTATAGACATCTGATTCTGGATCCATCCATCCACTCTGGTTGACTACATGTAAATGCAATAAATTCTTCTACTTCATTAACAAACTTAGGATTAAGAAAATTATCGTTAACCATTTGATACATCCACAGTAATCAAAATTTATTTTTAAATAATTATGTATGACCTAAAAATATATATTTGAATAAAATATTGGATCAGCAATATTGATATTAATATTCAAGTAACAATTATTAATTCATCAATACAAGTAATAAACAACTATAGTAACATATCGCATTATTTTTTAAATCGTAATATTGCTATGCAATAGTAAACTGATACGTCATTGTAGTGCACTACATTCAAATACTGGCATAGAAAAATCAATGCTAAATATCGATTGCTAAATTTTTTTTAACATTTTTCAACATTATACAACATATTACTCAGAAATAATTAACTTATATAATGATCAATCAATATATAACATTGCATATAACTAATACTGAAATAACACATTTTAATATCACAAAATTTATATCAAATATACAATATAAAATTATTTTGAATGCACATCATATTTCTTACCAGCAATACTGGTCGGAAGGAAGGTGACGACGAAAAGATTGGCCAAGATAGGGGGCCAGGGCCGAGTGGCAGGGTGGAACCGACCAAGGGGGTGGCCGAAAGGGAGGGGGACCGGCTAGGGGGGACCGGGGTGAAACTAGCCAATGCAGAGGGGGGGGTTGGGTCGAGGGGGGCCGGGGCAGAACTAGCCAGGGGGGTGCCGAAGGGGGCCGATGGGAACCGACCAAGGGAGACCGAAACGAGAGGGAGAGGGGGGTTCCGAGAGGAACCAACCAAGGGGGGGAGGAAGGGGAGCCAGGGCTAGGGGAGCTGGGGAGCTGGGGCTAGGGGGCCGATGGGGGGACGGGGGGCTGTGGGGGAGCAGGTGGGGGGGGGGGGAGTGGGGAGCCGAGGGGGCTTGGGGGGAGCCAGGGGGGAATGGGGCAGCCGAGGGCCAAGGGAGGCCAGGGGGTGGGTGAGGGGTGAGCCGGAGGCCGAGGGGGTTGGGGCGCCGGGGTGGGAGGGGGGGAGCAGGGAACTAAGCTTGGCCGGACACTGAGGGAGGAGGGCGATCGAGAGAGGGAGGAGGGCTGAAGGGGGAGCGGGTAGGGGGGAGAGAAGGCCGTGCGCCAGATCTAGGGATCTGGCAAGCAGCCCGAGGCTAGGAGGCATGCATCGTTAACCCGCAGGCGCATCGATGATGCGTCGGCATGCATCGCTGATTAGCAACGCCATTCTTGCGACGCTAATTAGCGATGTGTAATTTTGGCATTGCTAATTAGCACTACTCAGTGATGACCTTTGCATCGTTAATTTCATTTCTCACTAATTCGTTGTTAATTATCACTAAATTCTTTTGCATCGCTATTTAGCGATGATTAATTCTGGCATCGCTAATGGGTGTTGCTAAAACCAAAAATTATTGTAGTGTAATTTGCATGTGATTAATCCCAAAGCACATGGCAAGTCTCATCACAGTAGAGAAACTACAGATTTTGGAGGTAGAGTCTCCCTGTTTGATGTACTAATGTAATTAATGGCATCTTTGCTTCTTTTTAACGTATCCCTTTATATTCGTTTTGTTAGATAGATGTCATTTTTGTTTGGAAATGCTTGTTGTCCTATGATTTCAGGAGGTTTGGAAGAGCAGACCTCACGGCATAATGCACTGGAGTCATCACTCCGTGAGGTCTTGTTTCGGATAATAAGATTTGTCAATGAGAAGAAAGATCGCTTACCTCCAATACCAATTCAAGAGGGTATATCGTTTCCATATGAAATCACAATTCTGAGGTCTGTGCTTATCCTTATCCCATATTTTTATTGTAGCAGCAAAAATATGACTTATGTGTTTGACGTTTTTGCTTTACATCACGATGTACCTAATATCTATTCTTAAAATTTCTCTACATATTTCATTGATGAATTTCTTCCTTAATGCTGCAAAGTTCATCGGATTCTTCCTTTGGGTGGCACACTGATGTGCTCAAGAGGATGTTACAGACCGGTTATCCAACCATGATCAGCTGATCATGAATGTATAAGCTCTTGCTGGCTGGACTCAGGTCTCACAAGGGGAAAGTTGGCGTCTTATAAGTTCTTACTACCTTATTGCCTTTGTACAGTCTTGGGTCTTGTATATATCGAACATAATGCATAAAATAAATGAAACCATGGAAAGGAGAACAATTGAAGATATGTCAATGACTAATAATTATCAGCAATTTCTTTATAGTATATATTACTAAATCAAAGCCTATGAACCTGAGTTGGTTACACTACAACAAATATTAGCTATCCCGATGCTAAAAATGTCATTTTTCGACACTTAAAAGCACCAAAAAATATCGTCCGCTTCTACAAGTGTCAGGATAGCGAAAGTGGAGACAAAAAATTCTGATGTTTTTAAAAAGCATCAGAAAATTTACCGATGATTTTAAGTGTCGACAATATTTATTTTGCCGATGCTTAAAAGCATCAGCAAAGTTGTAATATGGGTTGCTTTGAAGAGAGGCAGGAAATATTTCATGTTGCCGACGCTTAAAAGCAACGGAAAGAGTCATAATCGCGAAACATTTTATCTCGGCAAGAGTCGTCATATCCCAGCAAGCGCCGGCAAGAGTCGGGCTGCGTATTCAAAAATGGACCAGAACTCCATATTTTGGTGCTTTCTGTGTGCTGTGATTTAAAGAAGCAACAGCTGAGCTTCTGCAGCCTCCAAAATATGTCGAGTATGGAAAATATTCTGCACATCGTGCCTTCCAACCGACATATGAAAGAGGAAAAAAAAGCAAAAGCAGAAAGATATCTTGTAACTTGTAAACATATTCACAATCAAACTTCTATAATTTTAAATATGTTGCAGCATAAACACAAAGGATCTAATGAACTTCATGCATCAAGGCATTTACTGGAAGCAGCATCTTCTTTGGTAAAGACCGTTTTGAGCAATTTGTGAACTGCAATGCAGTCTTCAAGTTTTCATTCCCTGACTAGTCCCAGCGCTCCATCTCTGCTATCAAGAATTCATTCAGTGTGGTAGATGGCCCTGGCATATGTTCTTACTTGTTAGAGCCTTACTCTTGGATTGCACCGATAACGTTAGCTAAATGATTTCTGCAACCTTGTTTCCATAGCCATTAGTTAAAAGGGAAAAGGCCAGTGCGACCCTCTACTTTCATACATTGGAAAGAGACCCAATAGAAGATATATCTAATTTGGCGTTTAGCTTAGCCGTAATTCATTAACAATATTAGCTTTTTCAGGATTGGCTCCTTGGGTGGGGCCCGGGACCATGAATGGGAATGTCAGATGCAACCATCACGGCAAATTAGTCACGCCCAAGGTTTGAACGCATGCAGGTGTTGAGGGGTGCCAAACAAAAAGTTGGCAGAGGCTAGGGAGGAATGCCATATTCTCAATACAGAACACAAAGAAGGAACTTGATATATATGGGACGGAAGGAATGCCATATTCTCAGCTTTAGGAGATGCGTCCAACTATAGTACTATTTACCTACGAATAATATTACGTGATTTTCATTATGACGAGATATCTATATATGTAATATTTAGATCGCCTGCATTATTTAAGAATAATGCTACAGGACTCTCATAATGATCCGAAGATATTAGTGTAACTTGTGGATTTGTTGCCAAATATAATGGATTGATTGATAAAAGAGTTGCATAAGGAAATATCGTGTGTGCGTGGCAGGTGTCCTGAAATATTTTTCTTAGCGTACTAAATGACGGATTGAAAGGAAAAAGCTTAAAAAAGGATTGGAATAAATCAATTGTTATGGAGATGTAGCTCCGATGGTAGAGCGCTCACTTAGCATGCCAAAGGTACGGGTATCGATACCCCGCATCTCCATATTTTGTGTCCATTTTAAAGAATAAAAACCTTTTTTTACCTTTTTTTTTGTTGACGGCAGATCCTGCTTGGATGACAACAGATCAAATATAAAGGGATAAATTAAAACCTTTATCCCTTTATCCCAAGTCGATGGCTCCCAAACACGCAATTAATACACCGCTCCTTGCTCTAGAAGTTTCACAGTTGAACAACACGTATATTTAATTTAATTCCACTAGCACAAGGAACAAGGGCTCTCTACTGTCGAGAAGAGATCTCTACAGTCGCGAAGACCACACACAGTGAATGCGAGAAGACAAGGTGGGATTCTGACTTCTGGGCGACCATGTCACAGGGATCCCAAAGGAAAAATGAAAGAAAGAAAAAAAATTCAAGCTACGTTACACTACTCGCCGCTTCTACGTACATCGTAATTTCTTTCTTGCCGTGCAACTTTCTACCACGTAACGAGGTTCCGGAGAACAAGTGAAAAAATCAAGCTAAGTTGCTTTCTTGTTTGTCGTAGAACTTTCTAGCATGAGTTGGAGGATGTGATTCAGGTATATAAAAATCCAAATAACATGGAGAACTCTAGACCTCACCATGCTATAAATTAGAGAGTTCAAGCCAAATATAAGCCCCACGGTTTTTTTTTTTACCAATCAGTAGTTCATGACTACCCAGTTTTTGAGTGGAACTTCATGCAGGCCAGCATGGCCGCACAGCTACCATCCACCAGCAGAGCTCCAAGCTTGGATGAAGCGACCGAACCGAGGAGGATGAGGACTGTGGTATAGCCGTTGGGATCGAATGAAATTGACAAGCAGCAATCATTAAGACCTAAAAGGATAATGAGAAGGTTAATTTATGATGACAGAATAGAAAGAAAATTAAGAAAATATCATGCTCCTGTATTTTTAAGGATGAAAAAGAACGCAAATTATTATGTCAACATTCACGTATAGTTTGTCTAAGTTACATCAGTAATACATTTTTTCATGACGTTATATTCTATGTTACTATCTCAGTAATCATGTACACCCACTCATTATATAGTTCTACAACTATCTTTTAATCAGGCCTAATTTAATCTTAAAGAGCCAATTTTAGACATGTTCAACAAACCTGAATTTCTTTTTTTAGAATTTAATTAAGACTTTTTTATAGCAAATCTATAAAATTTTGTATCAGGATAAATAAGTTGGATGGATTAAAAGCGCTTCCTAACCTTTGATCATCATCTCTTAATATATATACACACACACAACATAGATATCCATCCATTCTTCCTTTTGGCATGTGCAACTTCCTTTTTCTTTTTGCTTTTTAATTTAAAAAAAATAAAATAAAACTAAGCAGACTTCAACGTACCACCCACCTCTACAAAAAATAAATAAGCTTTCCGAGCTAAAGAATTTAACATAGAAGTAAAATATTCCATCTCTCAAAGAAGACAGAACCTAAATAGTACTTAACAATTAAACAAGAATCTCCTTCATCACTAAAAGATCGTAATCATAAATTGTCAAATTACTAAAATAATTTTAACCAAACCAAGAAGATGACAACATTAATTAATTCTAAGAGGAAAATGGATAATTTTATATTATTGATTTTGATACATTAGTTCTGTTATGTTAGTTCCTTGTATACATGTTATGCATAATGATTTTAGGCAAAAACATTATAATTAATAACAACATTTTAAGATTACGATGGTTACTTATTATTAACTTATTCTTATGTGTCTTCTTCTTTACAAATCACTTATGGCAAACTAAAAGATTATTTCAATAAAAAAATAAAATTCAACACTATCAAGCACATGATTTAGGAGCTAGAGGCATCCAACAAAAAACGAAAGTAACAAGTGAATAATTATAAATTGAAATTGAAACTATAAAATGCACTTCTTCTTTCATATAATTTTGCATTCAGCATTACCATCCCAAAATGATTACAAAGTTTCATAACTTAAATTTCTTCAACATTATCAATCAAACATCAAATTTCTATAACAACCTTCCGTCGGAGCAAAATCAATAAATGACCGTGCATATGTTTTTAAAGAGCAAGGAATCACAGTGGAGGGATAAAAAAATAACAGGTTCCTCTAGCCAAAAGAAATGCAAAATATTCATTTTTGTAGCCTTTATTAAAATTGATCTGAGAAACCAATTTTTATGGAGATGTAGCTCCGATGGTAGAGCGCTCACTTAGCATGCCAAAGGTACGGTATCGATACCCCGCATCTCCATAATTTTTGTTTTATTTTATCTGCCTTTTCTTTTGGGTTAAAGAACGGACTAGATGTATTATGACACGCAATTTCCTTTCTTTTATTTCCTCTATCCGTTTTAAAGAACTAAAACTAGATGTATTATGACAACATAAGAAAGAGTCCGCATCCAGATCTATGCGTCAGCTTCTGAGACATCTCCTTCTGGGGTTTTTCCTCCCACCTTCTAGAGCCCTAATCCGATCTCCAAATCTTTGAAGAACCCATTTCCTAATCCAATGAGGAGGTGCCCTCGATCACCATTTCCATTTCCAATTGTTCTTGGCTTCCTTTTGTTCCTCGTGAATTCAAGCACTTCCACTAACTTTTTTTTCTCTTTCAGGGATGGAGAGGGTTGGGAACGGACAGTGGAAGCAGCTCGGCAGGGGAATGAAGGGCGGCTAGGGATCGCTGTGCTCGCTCTTGTGATACGTACTCTGCCTTTTTTCTCGATGATCAGGTTGACTTGTCCTTCTAATCAGGTGGAGGTTAGATTTCTTTGATTCTTGATCGTTTTCTAGATGCTTTAGTGAAAAGATGGGGTTTGGTTAGAATTTTGTGAAGACTATGTTTTAAAATTTCATTAGTTTCCTCTGTTACTCCTGCTTACTTGCTGGTTAAGGCTGGAATTGGGCTTAAATCAGCCCGAGACTTTTCCTTGCTGTTGGATAATTTTTTTTTAAAAAAAAAACTTTGGATCAAACTTGGGCTCAAAATTAAGACTTTTCCTTGATTTTGGATAAAAGGGAAAAAGACTCTGTGCACTCCGGTGCAGCAAATCCTATATGAGCTGCACCGCTTTTTTATTATTGTATTATAACTAGAATAGTAAATATCTAGTTATTATATAATAAATTAAGAGATCATTTTTATACAATTAGTTAATAAATATCCATTAAGACATAATTAAATTATTATATTAAATAAGACGTAATGTATAGATATTATACAATTAGACCATGTCTTATTTGCATATGGACTATTATATATTTATTTATTATAATTAAAAAAAGTAATTATAATTAAATTCATAATAAATTGAATTCACTATTGGAATTCATTTTTCTTTTTAGTCAGTTTTCTTGTATGCCGCTGTGAAGATTAGCTTGCTTCTTGAGAGTTTTGTGGGCATGACGCATGCCTTTGGACCTCCTCCTCTACTCTTGTATGAAAGAGTGCTCCACCTCAATAAAGGATCTATAAGCAAGCCTACCAAGAGTCAGGTAGCAAGTTAAGCATCAAATAGGCTAAGATAACTTGATTATGAAGGGAACCTATTAGAATTTTGCGCTAAGATTCAGGGTTTAGATGGATGTCTAGCCATGTCAAGTAATGCCATGTAATTTTAATAGTGGATCAAGCTCTTTTTGGTTCTTCATATTCCTTTACTGTGTAAGTTTGACTCTTTGTTTTCCTTTATGTTTTTTCCTAATAAAAATATGGTTAAGATTTGTATAATGGAATTTGAATTCTATAGAACAAGTGTACTGGCATTTAGATTTTAGTGGCCAACACTTAGCTAGACGTGGCATTTAAGGGAACCAAAGGGTGACATGCTGGTGAGAGCATATTTCCATTCTCCACTTAATTAAACAAAATGAACATGAAATTATTGAGTTATAAATCTTGACTTACCAACTACCACCTCCACAAAATTGGAAAGCATAAACCTTCTTTAAACCTTCTTTTTCTATGTAATATGCAAACTTTCATGGTCCTTGATGTGACTGATAAAGCCATCCTCAATCAACATAGGAGCTCGCCTAATGAAGCCAAAACCCTCGCGACCCGCGTGACGGCAAGAGGATATATTCCCTTCGCCCCGCGACCGGTGCTCGTGCGCGGTGGTCTCAAAGAAATGGCTTCGCGTGCAAGCGCACATGAAGCACTCCGAGTTGAGGCCGCAGCAGGGCGGGGATTCTCTGCCCACCAAAGAGATCTCCCGCTGCCTCGACATGGAGGAGGCCAACGACAGAAGGCTCGCCGCGATGGCGATCGGGATCCGCTACCAGGGCGTCCTCACCGAACTATCCATCAGGGAATGCCTCCCCTCTCTTGCTTTCTCTTCCCGCGGCGAGGGGATCACCGATTACGGCCTCATCGTCATAAGCAAAGCCTGCCCCGATCTCAAATCGCTCAGGCTCTGGAACTGCACCAAGATCGGAGACAAGGGCATTGCGTCCGTGGCGGATTGCTGCGCTTCGCTGGAAAAGTTCAATCTGTCCAACTCCCCGTTGATCACTGACGATGGCCTTCCACTTATAGCGAAGGGATGTCCGAATTTATCATCACTGATCCTGGACTCGTGCCCATCTATCAGCAACCTATCGCTGGAGGCCTTTGCCGAGCAGTCCACAAAGCTCAAGTTATTCATGCTGGAGAAGTGCCCTCTCGTCGAGGATTCTGCCATCGTCTCCATCCTCACCAATCTGCGAGATCTGAGGATGCTGAAGATTGGGTCCATGGAGGTCGGAGATGCCGTCCTCGAGGCCATTGGGAGGCATAAGCAGCTCAGGACGTTGCACCTGGAGAAGGTCCGGGGCATCACGGAGGAAGGCTACTGCTGGATCGGAGAAAACGGAAATCTCCAGTCGCTTTCGCTGAATTGTTGCAGAGGTCTGTCGGGCAAAATTTTAAGGCAGAGAACAGCCGACAAAAACGTCTTTGTGGGCCTCAAGAAGCTTGCCATCAAGAACTGCCGCACGTTGACAGACGGGGACTTGGTCGAGCTGACAAAATCAGCTACATCTCTGAACTCCCTGACTCTAGAAAAGCTCGACGGGATCACTTCCAGAGGCCTCGTCAAGGCCTTGTCGCACTGCAGTCGGACGCTGAGGAAATTATCTCTGCTCAAGTGTCATCTCATGGGAGCTGGAGGACAGCAACAGAGCGACGCCGCCCATCCTCTTCCTCCGAATTTTCCTGTGCTGAGAACAGTGATGCTGAATCAATGCCATGGAATCGGAGATGGTTTCCTGGTGGTGATGGGATGGGCGTTCAAGCAAGTGGAAGAGGTGGGTCTGGTGCGCATGGACTCGATCACAGACCGCGGCATCCTGGGCTTTCTGGATAAACTTGGGAGCAACAATAACATCACCAAATTGGACCTGAATGGATGCCGGTCCGTGACCGACCGGAGCCTCCCGGCGATCGCGCGGCAGTGTCAGGAGTTGAAGGAGCTGGACCTGAGCAGGTGCAGGATTAGCGACCAGGGGGTGGAGTGGCTGGCCAAAGAGGTGCCGTGCTGACTGCAGACGCTGTCGCTCAATGGCTGCGCCGCGATAACGGACAAGAGCTTGGAAGAATTGGAGTCTCTGTGGCTGACCCTGGAGAGTGTCAACGTGGTCAGCTGCCCGAGGATAAGCCAGGAGGCCATCGCTACCTTCAGGGAGTC
>UESW01004301.1:22622-55434 GCA_900491605.1 Calamus simplicifolius
TTCTACATTTTTTCCCCATCAGGCCTCCAGCTCGCGAGTTCCTGCTGATCTTCCTCCGAGCGTTTACAGGAGCTTCGCAGATCTATTGCAGAGGAGATTCGCCAGGAGGTCGAGCAGGATTTTGAGGATCGTATGCGAGGCCGGGATCAGGAGGTTGCAGACATGCGAGATGAGATGCATTATTTGCGGGATATGGTTAGACGCTTGTCGCAGAGTCTTCAGCCTCCACAGCCTCCACAGCCTCACGTGATCATTCAGATTCTTGATGTATTTTTTTTTTTTTTTTGTTGTAAAAACTTCAAAATTTTAATATATAAATTATTTTTTGAAATTTATTATTGTTTGGATTGAGTGAAAAATGTTTGTATCAATATTTAGATTTAGCGAAATTTATTAACCGTTTTAATTTTTAATCATTTAAATTTTTTAAAAAAAATTTGCGACGCATTAGCGACTGATATTGGATCGCTAATATTTTTAAAATATTATTATTAAATATTGCGACGCAATGACCTGCATCGCAATAATTTAAAAATAAATTTAATAGCGACGCATTAGCGACTAAATTGAGTCGCTATTTTATCTTAAAAATTATTTTAAATATTGCGACGCAATTACCTTGCGTCGCAATATTTTAAAATAATTTTTATTTGCGACGCATTAGCGACTCAAATTGCGTCGCTATTATAAAAAATTATTATTAAATATTGCGACGCAATGAGTCGCAATTTGCGCGTCGCAATATTTAATAATAATTTTTTTTTTAAAAATTAATTTTAAATATTGCGACGCAAATTAGTGCGTCGCAATATTTAATAATTTTTTTTAACGCAATTTTGCGTCGCAATATTTTAATAATTTTTTTTTAAATTTTTTTAAATTTAGCGACGCATTTTTATGCGTCGCATTGCGACGCGTCGCGTCGCAGAGAGTCGCAATATTGCGACGCAATTGCGACAAAAGGGTATTGCGACGGACAGTTGAGCGACGCCCTCATTGCGTCGCTATTGCGTCGCAATATCATGTTTAGCGACGCAATTGCGACGCATTTGGGCGTCGCAATATTTAAAATCTCTTGTAGTGCTAGTAGCTGTGTCATTAAAGCGACGCAATTGCGATGCATTTGGGCGTCGCAATATTTAAAATCTCTTGTAGTGCTAGTAGTTGTGTCATTAAATCCTTAGACCTGAGATTGCCATAGTTCTCAACATGAGAATATTATGTTTTGACATAATCAAACGTTGTCTTTAACCGGATGATTATAAAGATTATGATTGAACATAATAAGAATCATGTAGTGAGATGTGAGTGATTAAGATGGAATTTGTCCCTCTTATTATAAGAGAGACATCTCTGGGCCCCTCGATGATTGAGACTGAGAAATACATGGCCATGCTCAAATAAATTGATGGAGATCAATATCATTTGTTTAGTCAGTCTAATTGGGTTTTGAGAAATTAAAGATAGAGAGATATAAGGTTGACTTTATCCATGCCTTATATTCTATCAAGATATCATGACAAAAGGATTATGTTAATAGCTACTTTAAGGTTGTCTCGGAACATGAGCTTTTCATTTAACTTGGGTAGTCATAATGTCTTGCTAGAGGCCGCTTATGACTTGTAGGTTCAAAATGTGATTTAGGCCTACTGCCAACGTTAATTGAACCTATAGGGTCGCACACTAAGAACGGATAATAATGGTTACGATTTGTTACTCTCTATATAATTTAAAATGATGAGATTATTTTAAATTACAAATAATAATTAGTTGTCATTTAGATTCGAGTTTAATTTTGAGAAAATTTAAATTCATAATTTAAATTGTGACAAGTAATTAAATTGTTGCATTTTCTTATTGGATAAGGAAATAATCCATAAAGTTTTTTTTGGTTAAAAATATATATTCCTTATTTTGTAAGGAAAGGATTTAAATTGTTATTATTTAAAAGGAGTTTTAAATAAATATCAATTAAAATCTTAGTTAACCAAAATTCCTAGCAGGCTTGTATATATGTTCGATATATATACGTTTTAGAGTCTATGGGGCATTTGAAAGGTAACGTCGATTGGGGCATTTGAAAGGTCACGTCGATTGGAGCATTTGAAAGGTCACGTCGATTGGGCTTTTGAAGCGTCATATCTTTTGCCTTAAAGATGAAAAACAGAGAGTTGAAAACATGGGTTCATTTTTGTGAAAAATGGAATGGTTGAACTAGCATTCAAAAACCATTTTGGTGTCCGTTCGTGTGTGGATACTTGTAGAGGGTGATCGTCTTTTTGAAATGCAGCACCTTTGAAGATCCGAGAAAACCCAACACAAGAACAGAAGGATTACATACTGATTAAAAAGGTAATAACAAAATGTAATATTTTGTTTATCCTTCTTTCGGTTTTTATAAAACACGTGATTCTTGGTGGGTTATAAATTTATTTTGTTTCCGCTGCAATTTTATTCCAATTAGATTGGGATTTTTATTCCGTAACCCAACAGTATTATCCTTGAGGGTGATGCCCTTACGGTGATTCGGTGGCTTTACCAGGATCATTGCGCGCAGTCGCCTACCAACCCTTTGATCTCTGATATTCGTTCTCTCCTACAGGGGGTTCATAGCATACAGATCAGCCATATCTTCAGGGAAGCCAACTCAGCGGCTGACTGGATCGCCGCTAGAGTGGCTGATCATTCTGGATTCTGGTGCTGGAAGCCTGATGACTGGTGTCCTCCTGGTCTGAACTTACTTTTGTATTCTGATAGTGTGGGATTGAGTCACCCTGAAGTGGTGTGATTCCGTTTGTACCAAAAAAAAAAAGGATAGTCTGGAGAGCAATGTTACTGAGGTTACCACCATTTTCTTATCCCAAACTACCAATGTCAATTTCTTTTCCCATCCTTCAACATAAATAGAAACGAACTATTCTGTTCTATAATTATCCCAAGGAGAAAGATTGTATTTGCTTCTGTTCCAGGGAAATGTTTTATTTAAGTGGATAGTATTTTAACTTTCTTCCATCTTGCTTAGACCCCTCCATCATATTCTTTACCTAACAATCCAAGCCTCGAGGTTCTCTCAAGAAATTAATGGCATGGCTGAGGCATGTCACCTATTCTTGCTGATTTCAGCTTCCTCCTCAATAATCCTTGAAACATATCATCAATCACTAAAAAGGTGAAGGGATGAGAAAGTAGTCACCTTTCTCTAATTTCTTGAAATCATATGTTGAGAACCATCAGCAAACACTAAGAATTCTTTGTACTAATCTAAACAATCCTGCCTCTCAGCATAAATGTTGGAAGCATACTTTTTGAGGTCTTATATTTGCTGACAAATTATAAACTTTCCACTTGATAATCTTTAATTTGTTAGCCATGACTAGCTTTGGGAACTCACCAAAACTTTTTTGGAAAGACACATTTAATCCTTTCCATAAGATATACACATCAACCTCAGCACAAACATGTAAAAATTTAAGAAAGGATACTAGGTATTAGTTCATCATTTTAATGACTTGTTTCATCTTGAGAATCACAGACATTATAGCTTGACTGGTTACACCTGAATAAAATCACTCAACTCCACATGCCATTCTATTAACATTCAGAAATCCCCTGATGACTCGTATTATAGTCATTAAGAAATGGAACAAAACTAGTTTGTTATGGTAGTGATACTTCGTTATTTTATCCATTAAATCTCTGTGATATTAAAATCCACTCTCTTGCAAGTAAATGTGAGAAGCATCCACAATTCTTCCTCCTATTGGCAAACAAAGATGAAGATCATACTTGTCTGATAGGTTTTTCTAAAGAAAGAAAAGAAAAGAAAATTAACTTACTTCTCATAAAAAAAAGTCACAGACTATTTGCACAATTTTCATGGATTCTCATGCGATTAAATATGAAAGACTGAAGGACAAAAGGAAAGAACTAAAATGAAAAAGATAACACATAGAACACAGCCATAATTCAGAAATTGGTTAAAATCCCAAATTACAAATTCAGTCATAATGCAGTTAAGATCTGCTTTATATCTTTTAGTGGGCTTTCTACATTAATCAGAGAGCCCAACCTTGCTTTTCATTACACAGTTTTCCTACAATAAAGTTTCCCTGGCTAGTAATTCAACAACAATTCTTAGAGAGTCAACATTAGTTATAGCTATTTAGTAAAATATACTAAATCCTTTCATAGTGCCTCCCGACTGTCTTGTTCGCCACAAATGGCTCCATTTTGCCAGGACAAAGTCTTGAATGGTGACAATGGTCATTGTAAGCTTAAATGTGATATTATAATTTGCATTGTCTATGACAAGAAAAAAGAGCTTCAACATTGTTCTTTCATGACCATATATGATAATTCAAGTTTCCTTAGTTCAGCAAATTTAATTTGTCTCCTTTGATGGTTGTTCTTTGACTTTGTTTCTTTCAGTAAGCGAAACCTGTTCTTGAATTCAGAGCTCTTTCACTAGACCTTTGTCTTAGTTAAATCTCTATTCCTATTTCTTATGATGAACATAGTAGGTGATTGCATGCCACTCCCCTGCATATGGAACAATGAACCTTCACACCCTCATTACATTCCATAACCATAAACCTACACATTACAATGAAATTACAATCTCAATAAAGGCAATGCCACAATGAGTTTTGAGCATTTGACGATCCCTCTGCAGTTAATGGTTTTATTTTGCAAAATCAAGTTCTCAACCTTTATTACAATAAACAGGGTTTGTTTTATAAGGCCGAATTTTATGATTGACTTCATCCCATCATGAAGTAATGATGGACTTAATTACTCAAATATGAAGTGTGAGGAGCTATCCACCTGAAGAAAGGATATTACTACGAGTGATTGATTGTGACATGCGTCCAACAACTTAAAAGAAGCAAGTAACAGGATCATAAAAAGTAATTAGGAGCAAAAGGGTGCCATACAGCTCAGCTTACTAATTTTGAAGGGTCAGCCATTTAGTCAGGGACTATTCATCATTGGAAGCTCAAGATATAAAGAGGGGCAATATTTGCTATGATATAATGATACAACGAAGCATTTTCTTTATTTCCCTTTTATTTCTCTTCTTCACATCTTGTTCTAGAAAAGGCCTAACAATTCACTGCCAAAGATCACGTAGTGCAACCCCCCAGCATTTATTTATGGACACCTGACACCTAGAGTTTATTCTGACATTTAGGTTTCTAGTATGACGCTTGGATTCCCGAGTCTTTGTGTGTTTGATGGGTTTTCCGAGTCCCTGGATCGAGGCATCGCGTGATGTTTATAATGAGTTGGAGGATGACTCCCTCCTTGAATAGGGTGCTCATCTCCTCCAGATAATCTCCTGCCCATCCTCCTAATGCCTATGAGAGAGAGAGCGGATCGAAAGAACTTCGAAGCGATCAGCGATCCCGTGAATCTCTCAATAATAGGCACTGCCCTTCCGGACTTCGTTCTCCATGATTGGAGTCGAATTCGGAGACCTAAAGCTCGGATTTCCACCGCATTGTCTTCTATTGCTTGGGGAAACTTCAATGGTCGCTGAAATATGTTTGATTTTGGTGAGTTCTACTGCTCGAGGGACCATAAGTTTGAGATTTTGCCCATTGGATCTCGTTCCGAGCCTAGTGTGAGGAAAGAGATTGTTTAGCATGAGAGCTCGAGATTTTGGTGGTTCTGTTGGAAGGAGGATTTGTTTGGTGTTGTCTTGATGTTCTGTGGACTGCTTGTGATGAAGTGCCAGAGAGTTCTTACGGTGGAGGGAGTCATGGAGGCTTGTGTTAGAGCTTTTAGGATGGATAGAAAGAGACATCCAGCATGACTCTATGGCCCTAGAAGTTTGTGCCTTTCTCCATTTATCTACGGAAGAGAAGTCTATGAGAAACGCAAGAGAAATCTATTACAACTCTGTGACCATGGAGGCAGTATTGGTGCTACAACACATGTCATAGGAGGTGGCCACTATAATTTTTCCTAAAGCTGGAGTTAGTGGAGCTACTGGAGTTATGATTGTACCTAGATGTCTAAATAGCATTTGGGATTAGTGTATCGAAGTAAGTAAGCCTATTTATAATTAGTAATTTATAAATCATGAATATATAGTTTACATGTATATTATGAAATAAGGAAAACAGAAGTTTATTTAGATTAATTATTTTAAATGGTATCATGAATCTACATATGAGCATTTATTATGACTATAGTAACTGGTAATATTTTGCAAGAAATAGTTTCTTGGTGTATGTGCAAAAATATAAATTCTTTGACTTGCAAAATATGTTGGTATTATTGAGATGACTATATGCAATTGTAAAGATGACAATGAAATAATCTTGTATGTGTCGCCATGATTCTCATATATTATGGCCACACACATCTATAGGGTATGTTCTGATTGATTTTGATATGGCCACGCACATTTGTAGGATATGTTCCGATTGATTGTGATACGGCCTCACACACTTGTGAAATGTGTTCTAATTAATTTGAAGGGCCGTGGGACACATAAGAAAACAATAATTATGGATTTATTTACATTGCATATTTTGGCATTTATTATATAATTATGCATAATTATGAAATAAGATAAAATAAAAATTTATTGAAATTGATTATTTTGAAAGTTGGTAAATTGTACCATGAGTATATAATTGAGTAACTGCTATAATTATTATAGCAGGTGATATTTTGCAAAGTAATGGTTTTATATGTTTACGCAAAATATGAAGAAATATGTTTATTTTTAACATTGCAAGTGAATTGGTTACATGCAATGATTAAGATTGTAAAAACCATTGTTTATGTGATATGAAAAGATTATGCTTATGATGATGCATGATGTACATATATATAATGATGATCTTGAATTATATTATATGTGTCGCCGCGGTTTTTCTATGATGTGACATGTGGAGGCCACACACATCTAGAGGATGTGTTCTATTTGATTATGAGGTGGCATATGGAGGCCACACGCATCTAGAGGATGCGCTATGACTGATGATGATATGGCATGTGAAGGCCACACACATCTAGAGGATGTGTGATTATGAGGTGGCATGTGGAGGCCACACGCATCTAGAGGATGCGCTATGACTGATGATGATATGGCATGTGGAGGCCATACATATCTAGAGGATGTGTGATTATGAGGTGGCATGTGGAGGCCACATGCATCTAGAGGATGCGCTATGACTGATAATGATATGGCATGTGGAGGCCACACATCTAGAGGATGTGCTATGATTGACGATGAGGTGGCATATGGAGGCCACACATATTTAGAGGATGTGCGCTGATTGAGGTGTAGCAGGGCCGTAGGACACATAAAATATAATATAAAATAATCATATAAACAGTGGGTTGTTTACAATGCATCTTCTGGTATTTATTGTATAAGCTTCCAAATTAATTGAGTAGTGATATGCCTGTTATGATAGCATGATAAATGCATTTGAATTGGAAGTTTATGAAATTATGACTTGATAATATCTTGATGATGATATATGGCTATTTTATATTATTAGTATAGGCTTACTTATTGAGTGTGAGCTCATATAATCTCACAATGTTTTTCAGAGCCTCAGGATTGAAGAAGGAACCATAGGGTCGTTGGAGCTTCTATTTAAAATAAAGTGGATTCATATGTTGATGTAACCCCAGTAATGTTTGCGTGTAGGGCTTGTAGCCCAAATCTTTAGTTATGGATATATTAAAGTTATGGACTTGAATGATATATAGTTGTTGCCTTTCTTGAATTCAGTGTCATGATTCAGGATGCCTTGCATGCCTGGCATGCGGCGGGTTGTCACCCTAGCTTAAAAATTTGGGTCTGGGGCGTGACAGCTTTTTTGGTATCAGAGCCTAGGTTTTGATTTTAGGAACACATACATGATGACTTTGAGACAATTATAACTTTAAAGGAATTTCAAAAATTATGTTGTGAAAGCCTAAAATTTAAAGTTTATCAATATATTATAAAAATATAATTTGATAGGAATTAAGAATAAACCATCACATCAGAAGCTAATGATATAATGTGAGACTCCCAAGCTGGTGACCTTGACCAATGGGGAGGCCAAGGGGCTTCTAGAGGTTTTAGCTCCGTCAAACTTGTTGGAAATGACTCGTAGCAGTTTCAGACCTTTAAATAATATGGGTAGATGAAATTTTAATTGGATTTGCAATAAAAGATAGATGAATATATGGAATATATAGTAGTTGAAAATTACAATTGATGACTAATATGACTAAGATAACATCATTATGTCCATATTGCAATTGAGTTGATATGTGGATTTGGAGTTAGTAAATCTAAATTTGAATGTGGATGTATATAATGAATTTTTAATTGTAGAACTTACATTGTTGATATTGTAAGTTTAAGATTATGAGCTAATCTGCTGGTTATATGGATGATTAATATTGATGCTAATGAAATAGTTGACTGCATATTATATCTTGATGGACCATTTATGAAGAATATAAAATTTTAAATTTTAAGACAATTACTGTTTAAGTTTTTGAGAGCAGTAGACTCTATTAATCTTTAGAACTGATTTTGGCTATAAATGATCAAATATTTATTTGGTAAAAAGTAAAAGATTTTAGCAATAATGAGAATAAGATAAACTCCACTGATAAAGAATTTCATTAGAATTTTCATCTGTTAATAGATTTCTAAATCAAGATATCTATTCATTAATTTATCGTGCATACTTATTGTACCTTTCTTCATAGTTCCTAAGTAGATATCTTTCTCCAGGATGGATAAATTATCAATCATCCATAAGTGGCATAATTATTGTTAAGAAAATAGGAGGGAGATGATTTTATTTTTGATTATTATCAGTTATGGATTATGGTTAAGGGTACATCTATTATCACTTTCAAGTCATAGAGAGATTACTATAATTTTCAATTATGTCTTTCGGATGGTAAGTGCATTTTTAATCTTTATTGACCTTATAAGTCTTGTATCCATCTGAGCTAGATTAGTGAAGTCACTTTGAGAGATTTGAAGGGTTTAAATTAGTTGGTCATGTTATGGCATGAGACATTGCATAATCTATAGATGATTTTGATAATCATTGGTAACGAAATAATCGATTCAAGAATTTGAATCATTTAAATTGCATTATTTATTGAGGATATACTGACCTATTCAAGAGAAATTGATTGGTTATGGTGGTATTATTGATAAATATGAAGGAGATAAATTAATCATACTGATGATTAATGATGTCACTATTATTCAAAGAAATTAAATTAGTTGATTATGATAATTATGAAAGATATCCTAAATGATTGGCTTAATGTTCATTGATGTTAGCTTGAAGTATTCAAGAGTGAAACCAAGTATGTTATGATGATTGAAATAAGTGTCGTAATGATTAGTGGCACATTCAACTATTTATGAGTTGAGAGAGCATTGGAAGAAAACTATCTTATATCTAAATCACAAGAATTTAGAACTGTCTTATCGAGAAATTAAGAGTACATGATGTTTTACTAACCTTAAGAATGGATAACATAATACATGTGATGGACTCTATGATATTTATGATGATTGTGTTGTGAGAAGTTAAGGTAAAAAAAAAAAGGACAGGAAAAAATACTTCTTAAGGAATTTAATTTTATTTGGTAGAAAGATTAAATTAATTTTGAAAGTTGGACATGTCATTTGGGTACTTGGGAATGAAATAAAAGTTTACTAGTGAGTATCTTTAATGGTACAAAATTTGTAGACATTTAATTTCGAGGATGAAATTTTAGCGGGATAAAATGTTAATATTTGTTTTTGGTTTAATGGTAAACTGCGTAAATTGAGTCTGAACCCATTTGTCTCACTCTCCTAATTCGATGATGTCATCATAAGGCTTAGTGGATTAAGCTGAATTTCTAGCCTTCCACCCTCAAATAGATGGACAATCTGTAGGAACCAATTAGATTTTAGATCATATACTGCGAGCTTGTGTGAGGTGCTTGGTATAGTTTCTTACCCTTAGTGAAATTGCTTATTTTATTGATTACCAAGCCAACATTCAAATGTATTTATTTCAATTGTCTATGATATAAGGTGTAGATTCCCTTCATATTGAGATAAGGTGAGAGAGAGACAATTTTGGACTGAGCTAGTTTAGCAACTATGAAAAGTATCGTTAATTAAAGCAGTTTCATGTAACTCAGAGTTAATAGAAAAGTTATGTTGATGTCAAAAAGAAAGATTTGAAATTTCAGGTTGAAAATCATTTGAAAGTTTTACTAACCAACGATGTGATGAGATTTGTGTTAGAGGTGATTTGAGCCACAATACATTGGGCCATTTGAGATTTTGATCAAAATAAAGGAGGTAGCTTATAGCTTAGCACTATCTTCATTACTCTTTGGGGTGTTCAATGTGTTTCATACCTTTATGACTGAGGAGGTATATTTCAAACCCTCGTTATGTGTTAGAACTTGAACCAATTTAGCTTAAGAAAGAATTGACCTATGAAGATCATCTTGTGCACATTGTTGACCGCAAGGATTAATTTCTGAGATAGTGTAGTATTCCTTATGTCAAAGTTCAGTGGAGTAATCATTCTGAGAGGGAGACTATTTGGGAGTCTAAGAAGAAAATGAAAAAGAAACATCCACAAAAATTTGTATCTTATTACATATCAATGATGTATCGATGACTGTGACTTTTGAATAAAATTTAGTTGATTATGGAATAGAAAATTTGAATTCTATATTTTTATGAATGTGCATCAATTTTGAGGCCAAAATTTTATAAGGAAGAGAATGTAACCCCCCAGCATTTATTTATGGACACCTGGCACCTAGAGTTTATTCTAACATTTAGGTTCCCAGTATGATGCTTGGATTCCCGAGTCTTTGCGTGTCTGATGAGTTTCCGATATCCCTGGATCCGAGGCATCACCTGATGATTAAAAGGAGTTGGAGGATGACTCCCTCCTGGAAGCGGGTACTCTTCCCTCCAGATAATCTTTTGCCATTCCCCTAATGCCTGTGAGAGAGAGAGAGAGAGAGAGATCGGGAGAACTTGGAAGCGATCAGCGATCCCGGAGGTCTCTCAAATATCGGCCCTTCCATCCAAAGACATCAATCTTCATCCATGGTTTGGAGTTTAGGTGTGAGAGACCCAAAGCTCGGATTTCCAGGCTTAGTGCTTCTATTGCTTGGGGAAACTTCAATGGTCGCTGAAATATGCGGGGTTTAGATTTTGAGTCACCGTGGGCTACTGTTTGAGGGACCATTAGTGGAGTTTGAGATTGAATTTGGACCTTGTTCCGAAGCCTAGTGTGAGGAGAAGAGATTGTTTAGCATGAGGCTCGAGTTTTGGTGGTTCCCTACCTGTTGGAAGGAGGATTTGTTTGGTGTTGTCTTGCCCATGCTTCTAATGTGATCTGTGTCAAAATTGGAAGGAAGACTTCAACGGTTTTTGTCACTGGTGGTGGGAGTCATGGAGGCTTGTGTTGGAGCTTTTAGGATGGATCAGAAAGAGACATCCAGCATGACCTATGGCCCTAGAAGTTTGTGCCTTTCTCCATTTATCTACGGAAGAGAAGTCTATGAGAAACGCAAGAGAAATCTATTACAACTCTGTGACCATGGAGGCAGTATTGGTGCTACAGCACATGTCATAGGAGGTGGCCACCTATAATTTTTGCTGAAGCTGGAGTTAGTGGAGCTACTAGAGTTATGATTGTACCAGACGTCTAAATAGCTAGTTTATCATTTTGGAGTTGCGTACTGAAGTAAGTAAGCCTATTTATAATTAGTAATTTATAAATCATGAAGTTATAGTTTACATGTATATTATGAAATAAGGAAAATGGAAGTTTATTTAGATTAATTATTTTAAATGGTATCATGAATCTACATATGAGCATTTATTATGACTATAGTAACTGATAATATTTTGCAAGAAATAGTTTCTTGGTGTATGTGCAAAAATATAAATTCTTTGACTTGCAAAATATGTTGGTATTATTGAGATGACTACATGCAATTGTAAAGATGACACTGAAATAATCTTGTATGTGTCGCCACGATTCTCAGATATTATGGCCACACACATATATAGGGTATGTTCTGATTGATTTTGATATGGCCACGCACATTTGTAGGATATGTTCCGATTGATTGTGATACGGCCTCACACATTGTGGAATGTGTTCTGATTAATTTGAAGGGCCGTGGGACACATAAAAAATAATAATTATGGATTTATTTACATTGCATATTTTGGCATTTATTATATAATTATGCATAATTATGAAATAAGATAAAATGAAAATTTATTGACATTGATTATTTTGAAAGTTGGTAAATTGTACCATGAGTATATAATTGAGTAACTGCTATAATTATTATAGCAAGTGATATTTTGCAAAGTAATGGTTTTATATGTTTACGCAAAATATGAAGAAATATGTTTATTTTTAACCTTGCAAGTGAATTGGTTACATGCAATGATTAAGATTGTAAAAACCACTATTTATGTGATATGAAAAGATTATGCTTATGATGATGCATGATGTACATATATATAATGATGACCTTGAATTATATTATATGTGTTGCCGTGGTTCTCCTATGATGTGGCATGTGGAGGCCACACACATCTAGAGGATGTGCTCTGTTTGATTATGAGGTGGCATGTGGAGGCCACACGCATCTAGAGGATGCGCTATGACTGATGATGATATGGCATGTGGAGGCCACACACATCTAGAGGATGTGTGATTATGAGGTGGCATGTGGAGGCCCACGCATCTAGAGGATGCGCTATGACTGATGATGATATGGCATGTGGAGGCCACACATATGTAGAGGATGTGTGATTATGAGGTGGCATATGGAGGCCACGCATCTAGAGGATGTGCTATGACTGATGATGATATGGCATGTGGAGGCCACACATCTAGAGGATGTGCTATGATTGACGATGAGGTGGCATGTGGAGGCCACACACATCTAGAGGATGTGCGCTGATTGAGGTGTAGCAGGGCCGTGGGACACATAAAATATAATATAAAAATGATCATATAAACAGTGGGTTGTTTACAGTGCATTTTCTGGTATTTATTGTATAAAGCTTCCAAAGTAATTGAGTTGATATGCTTGTTATGATAGCATGATAAATGCATTTGAAATTGGAAGTTTATGAAATTATGACTTGATGATATCTTGATGATGATATATGGCTATTTTATATTAATATAGGCTTACTTATTGAGTGTGAGCTCATATAAATCTCACAATATTTTTCAGAGCCTCAGGATTGAAGAAGAACCATAGGGTCGTTGGAGCTTCTATTTAAAATAAAGTGGATTCATATGTTGATGTAACCCCAGTAATGTTTGCGTGTAGGGCTTGTAGCCCAAATCTTTAGTTATGGATTGTATTAAAGTTATGGACTTGAATGATATATAGGTTGTTGCCTTTCTTGAATTCAGTGTCATGATTCGGGATGCCTTGCATGCCTAGCATGCGGCGGGTTATCACCCTAGCTCAAAAATTTTGGGTTTGGAACGTGACACGTAGAATCCTCAAGATAATCAGGAATGATGGAGAAAAGAGTTTAATGTTAACATCCTGAAAGTAAGTAGAAGTGATTTATTATATAGGATACAATGTTGAAATGATACAAAAAATGAAAATGAGATCGAAGTTAATTTTAGTAGCAAAGAGAGACCATAGCATGGTTGGTGTTATTATATTGAATCTATTACATGAAACAACTGAGAAACAGTCAGAAAATATTTAGTAAAATTAAAGCTAGATCGATTAAGTGACGGGTGCTTCTAGGCATGTGTGCTCATGATGCAAGCCTTGGAAACCCAGCAGTAAATTTGTGAATAAGACAAGAAGGTTTGCAGTAGCACACAATATTAGGGAATTAGAAAAAAAGTAAAGTACAGTAGGAAAACTAATAGTAAGATAACATGACAAAAAAGGAGATGGTGGAGTTACATCGATGAGGACAAAGTGATGGGAAACCAATGCATTTATGATGGACCAAAGTAATGGAATCTAAGGACATCTTTGTCTGCAGGTGCTCAGGCTAGTAGTAGGGCTCGAGAAACAAGCAAGGAAGATAAGTTAACATGCATAAAGGTGACAAAATTATTTAAAGAACTTATAAATGACCGTGAGGTGGCTGATGATAGGAACAAATAGTCAATAAGGATGACAAACCAACTCCATCTAATAAGTGCAAAGGTTTGATGGCCATCATTGTGGTTTATGGATAACATAACACCAATTTACAATCTTTCATAGATTTTTATCTATATTCTTGAACGGCTAATTCCATCAGAAAAACATTGAGGGTTATATATCATGATGTTACCATCTTTTGTAGAGCAACTGCGAACCCTAGAAACTCAATTACAATGGCACTACTTTGCTACCAAGACTTGTGATCCTCAACAAAGGCTATTAAATCTTCTTATGCAGTACAACTTAAAATTTTCTTGCTTACATATAACAATATGGAGCTAGAAATTCACAGCTTGTCTAACTCTCAACAATAGGGATAAGAAGCCATCGCTAAAGCAAGGGATGTCTACCAACTTATTGATCTATTTTAACTATGCCTTATCTAAATCTTCTCCAATTCTATGTGAGTGCATAACACATAACGAAAAACAAAAATTAAGAAAGAAGAAGGCTGTCAATAAAAGGATGCCAGACTTACCTCGGCACACTGCTCCTCAATTTCATGCCTGAGCATCAGAACATACTCTCGCTCACATCCATATTGTTCAAAGCAGTGGCAATATCTGTCCCAGTCTTGTGCACGCCAACACCCCCCAAGAACATCTTGGCTCCCAGGTTTGGTTCCCTCATCTTCTGCTGCAGCGCCTCCTGGTACTCAATGCTCAGCAGGTTCATTGCCCCACTCAGCACTGCAAACACTGAATTGATGCTTGAGGGTGGGATTGCCCTCCGGCAGCAGCTCTGCAGCACATAGAACACATCATCCACCATCGAGGTCGTGAGGCTATCAGGGACGGGCTCATCAATATTGATCGCCTTTCTCACGTTCTCCACCATAAATAACTCCTCCAGGATCACATAGAAACTGGTAAGATCCTGCATCACCCTGTTGAAACTTCCGTTTCTGTGAACCCCCGGATCCTCACCATGTGAGGATCCGTCATTGTTGATGGAGGAAGGGAGGCGCCGCCCTTTCACCGCCATTGTTGACCTGGCGTGTCGGAAGGAGGCGCCGACGCGCCCCCTTCACACGGGCACAGGGGAGGGGCTAACCCTCCCCTTGCCATGATATAAGGAGGAGGGGAGCACCCCTCCTTCTCCACGATCACCCATGCCGGCCAAGGTAAGAGAGAGAGAGAGAATGAGAGAGAAATAGAGAGGGAATGAGAGAGAGAGGCGGAACCAAGCCGGTTCACAGCTTGGTTCGGGCCCGGCGGAGTAGCTGTCGCCTCGCCGGGCCTAGGCGGCGGCCAGTGGCCCTCAGCGGCGGCGGGCGATCGTCCGGTGAAGGTCCGGCCAGCCATGGTGGCCAGCCGTGCCACCGGCACGATTCGTGCCGCGGGAGAGAACGGGAGAGAAAGAGAAAAATAGAGGGAGAAAGAGAGGGAAAGGGAGGCGGCCGCGGCGATGGCCGGCTCTAGCCCGGTCGCCGGTGGCCGGGCTGCCAGGAATTGGCCGGCGGTGGCCCTGGCCGCTGGCATGGCTCCCCCCCTGTTTCGGGTGAAACAGGGGAGGCGGGTGGGGAAGAAGGAGACGTGGGCCGGCTGGGCCGTCCCACGTTGGGCCCTATTGGGCCGGCTCATGAGCCATTTTTGGGCTGCATTTTGGGCTCCGTATTAGGCCAAGAACAGAGAAATAAAAATATGGCTCGATTTGGCGTTGATTTTAGTTTCTTAGGGTATTTTTATTTCCCCATTCGGGCTTATACATTGAGAAATATTCGAGTCCAAAGTTGGGCCCAGGATTAGACTGGGTAGACCTTAGGGGATGCTTTATTATTTCAATTTTAAAGATTTAATTGTGAAAATTAATGCTGTAGGTAACCAGATGTCCACATAGCTGATTTACAGTTTGGGATTAGCGTACTGAGGCAAGTAAGCCATTTATTATAATTTTTATAATTTATTAGAATATAAAAATTATGTATTTAAATGCTATATTGATATATTGCATTATTTGAAAAATGAGATAAAATAAAATTTTGCTATTTAATTTGATAAATAGTGCCACCAGCATACAATTGGGTATCTATTATAATTATATGTGATTGCTAATATTTTACAAAGTAATAAATTATAAATGTGCAAAATTGAATGATGTGATTATTTTGGCTTTGCAAAATATACTGGTACTATTGATGTATTTTATGCTATGAATGTACAAACCACTGTAAATATGACATGAGGAGCTTATGCTCATGATGATGCATGATGCTACATGCAAATATGATGATGATATGTATCGTCGCGGTTCTCAGATGATGTGAAACGATGTGAAATGCCAAGAGATACGGGATCCACCTCCATAGGGAGAGATATGTGGAGGACACACATCTAGAGGATATGATGTGATTGATATATGACATAACACATACATATCTAGAGGAAGTTGTGATTGATTATTATATATGGCATAATGATGGTACCAGGACCCTTTCTCTTAGGGGACATTAAAGAGTGATACACCAGATGGGTGTTTAGGACTGTGGGACACATAAGAAAATAATAATATGAATACAGTGGGTTTGTTTACATTGCATATTTCGGAATTAATTGTATATTCTTGAAATGCTATATATAGCATTGCTTCCAAAAATTATTTGAGCTGATGACATGTATGTTTTGATAACATGATGAATGTATTTGAAATTGGAAACTTTATACATGAAAATGTGATTTGATAATATCTTGAAATGATGAAATGATTATATTATATTATAGTAGGCTTTCTTATTGAGTGTGAGCTCATATAAATCTCACAATGTTTTTCAGAGCCACAAGACTGAAGAATGGGATTTGGGGTAGTTGGAGCTTCTATTAGAGGAAATTAAGATCCAATATTTTGTTGTAACCCATTGATTTATGTATGATGGCATATAGCCCAAAACTCATAATTATGGCTTGTACTAAAGTATTTCACTCTGAATGACATAGTGGTATTATCCTATCTTGAATAAATTGGATTATATTTCAGGATGCCTTGCATGCCAGGCATGCGGCGGGTTGCCACCCCTAAATCCCACATTGGGTCTGGGCATGACAGCTTTTGTGGTATCAAAGCCTAGGTTTAACCTTAGGGACAAACATAAGATGACACTAGGCAAAACAGTAGGATGACGCTGGGAGGGTAACAGCTATAAGAAGATATAGATATTTTTTAAATAAATATGTTTTGAAAACTTAGGGGTTTGTAAAGATATTGATTGGAACCAAACTTGGCAGAATAATCATGTCTCGTCACACCAGAAGTATGCGACAAGTTGAAGGTTCCCAGGCTGGTAACTCTGGCCAGCAGGGAGGCCAGCAAACTTCGAAGGTTCTGGTTCCATCAATGTGGCTAGCAATGGCCAGCAACAGTGCCAGACTGAAATACTTCAGGTCCTTATGGAAATGATGCAGGCTATGCAGCAGCAGACCGAACAAGTTGTGCCTGCTCAGCCCATCCCTCCTACTGCAAACTCCGCGAGTCGAACCTGAATCACCAGTCCAGCCCGCTCCACCACAACCCTGGCAAGGAGGAGGTCGGAGCTTTGCTGAGTTTAAGAGCTTAGCTCCTACTCCCTTCTATGGATCCACCAACCCCACTGATGCTGAGGGGTGGATGAGGGAGATGAAGAAGGCCTGCATAGCCCATGGTAGCCAGGAGGAGGAGGGATTAGATTTGCCACCTACCTCCTTCAATGGGAGGCATATGATTGGTGGTTGCATATGGAGCAGCGATTGAGTGGACAGGCTGTTTCCTGGAGGGAATTCAAGAAGGTCTTTTTCAACAAATACTTCCCCAGTAGTGTGCAAAGACAGATGGAGTCTGAGTTTCTGGAACTGGAGCAGAAGAATCTATCTGTGGCCCATACGAAGCCGAGTTCACTAGGCTAGCCCGGTTTGCTCCGAAAATAGTGACCACTGAGAGAGCCAAAATCACCCGGTTCACTGAAGGACTGCGACCCAAATTGAGGTAAGCAATCAATGCATTTGAACTCTCCACATATTGTGCTGTGGTGAGCAAAGTCCTGGTGATCGAAAGAGACATGAATAGGAACCAGAAGGAGTGGAGCTACAGAGGAAGAGGAAGGGGTCTCCTTCGGGCCAGTCTTCGGGGCAGGCCAAGCAGAAAGATACATATCAGCCCCCCTTAGGACCAATGGTAAGGAGACCCGTTGCCCTCACTGCGAGAACTTCCACCCGGGCAAGCAATGCCATGGGCCGAGAGGTGCCTTCTTCATATGTAGAAAAGTGGATCACAAGATGGCCACTTGTCCCCTTCGGAGAGATCAGCTAACTTCTCCAAATCTGGGGATGAACCAGCAGTAGCAGCTGAGGACCCAGGAAGGGTCTTCACCCTTATCCAACAGGATGCTGCCGCTTCTAACTCCGTTGTGGTAGGTATACCTGTTATTTAAGATTATTTTATTCATATGCGATATAATGCATTGATCATGAAGGATAAATAGGATCATCTATATGACATATAAGACAAACTAAACTTTGTGATCAGGGACAATTAAAGTAGGCAACACTTATGCTCAGACTTTAGTAGATCCGAGTGCCACACATTTATTTATATCTAATGCTTACCTTGCCAATAATGCATCGTTGACACCCATTCCTCTAGAACAAGAGTTGCACATTGCATTCCCAAATGGAGATGTTATGAGGGTGGAGTCTGTATGCAAATCTTGCCTGTTTAATTTGAAGGATAAAAAGTTGAAGGTTGATTTAATCGTCCTTCCACTAAAGTCCTTTGATGTTATCCTTGGGATGGACTGGTTGGCCTCCTATCATACTTCAGTAGACTGTTTCAGGAAAATGGTGATCTTCAAAATCCATAATCAGCCTGAATTTAGTTTTACTGGAAGCCAAGAACACCTAGTCTCAGTGTTTGTATCAGCACTGCAGGCTACCAAATATTTGAAGAAAGGTGGCCAAGGGTTTCTTGCTGTGGTCAAGGACCTTCAGAAGGAAGAGGTCAAGTTGGAGGATATTCCAGTGGCTATGGAGTTTCCTAACGTCTTCCCGGATGATTTGACCGAATTGCCTCCAGACCGGGAAGTTGAGTTCACCATTGATTTGGTCCCTAGTACTAGACCTATATCCAAGGCTCCTTATCGCATGGCCCCAGCTGAGCTAAAAGAGCTGAAGGGCCAATTGCAAGAGCTCCTAGATCGAGGATTTATCAGACCAAGTGTCTCTCCTTAGGGTGCTCCATTATTATTTATCAAAAAGAAAGATGGAAGTCTTCTGCTCTGCATTGATTACCGAGAAATCAATAAGGTAACATGTGGAACAAGTATCCCTTGCCGAGGATCGATGATCTGTTTGATCAACTCCAAGGAGCTCGGGTTTTCTCGAAGATTGATCTTCGGTCAGGATACCATCAACTCAAGGTCAAGGCTGGAGATGTGCCTAAGACAGCATTCAGGACTAGGTATGGCCACTACGAGTTCTTGGTGATGCCGTTTGGGTTAACTAATGCCCCGGCAGCATTCATGGACTTGATGAACAGAATCTTTAAGCCATACTTGGACTAGTTTGTGGTGGTGTTCATTGATGACATCCAGGTGTATTCTAAAAGCCAGGAGGAGCATGTTAACCACCTGAAGATTATTCTGCAAATTCTTCGGGAGAAAAAGCTTTATGCCAAGTTGCAGAAGTGTGACTTCTGGTTGAGCCAAGTATCATTCTTGGGTCATGTAATATCTAAAAATGGTATAACTATGGACCCAAAGAAGATTGAGGCAATTGTAAACTAGAGTCGACCTTCCAATGTATTTGAAGTCAGAAGCTTCATGGGGCTGGCTGGGTATTATCGCAGATTCATGGAGGGATTTTCTCGCATTGCTCTATCCCTGACTCGCTTGACCCAAAAGCAAGCGAAGTTTGACTGGATTGAGGAGTGTGAGAGAAGTTTCCAGGAGCTGAAACAATGCCTAGTGTCAGCCCCCGTCCTTACCCTTCCGTCAGGATCTGGAGGATTCATTCTATACACGGATGCTTCTCGGAAGGGATTGGGATGTGTTCTGATGCAAAATGAGAAGTTGATAGCTTATGCCTCCAGATAGCTAAAGCCATATGAGCAAAATTATCCAACTCATGACCTGGAGTTGGCCGCTATGATTTTTACCTTGAAGATCTGGCGGCATTATCTATATGGAGAGGCATGTGATGTGTACACAGACCATAAAGTCTGAAGTACACCTTCACGCAGAAGGAGTTAAATTTAAGGAAAAGGAGGTGGATGGAGCTACTAAAAGATTATGACCTGAACCTGCACTATCACCCATGGAAGGCCAATGTGGTAGCTGATGCCTTGAGTAGGAAGTCCTCCTCGGAGTTAGCTTCTATGATCACTTCTCAGCCTCACATCCAGAGGGATCTTGAGAAGTTGGAGGTTGAATTGCGAGTACAACGGTTTGATGGGCTTATGGCAACACTTGTACTCCAACCAACTCTTTTAGACAGGATCAAGTCATCACAGAAAGAAGACTTGGACCTGCAAAAGATTAAATAAGCTGTGAAGTCAGGGGTTCAAAATGAATTTACTATAATGAAGGATGGATTCCTGAGATTGATGATAGGCTATGTGTGCCAAATATGGAGGAACTAAGAGCAGATATTATGAAGGAGGCCCACTATTCTCCCTATACGATGCACCCAGGAGGTACCAAGATGTACAAAGATCTAAAAGAAAACTTTTGGTGGAAGGGAATGAAGAGAGAGATTGCTTAGTATGTAGCCAAATGTTTGGTATGTCAACAAGTGAAGGCTAAGCATCAAAGGCCTGTGGGACCCCTTCAATCTCTGATGATTCCACAATGGAAATGGAAGAAGATCACTATGGACTTCGTGACTGGTCTACCTAAGACCCCTAGGAGCAATGATGCAATATGGGTCATTGTAGACAGATTAACGAAGTCAGCCCATTTCCTGCCATTCAGAGTTGGGATCTCCAGTGAGAGATTGGCCATCATGTATATTAAGCAAATTGTGAGGCTTCATGGTATTCCAGTATCTATTGTATCAGATTGGGATACTAGGTTTGTGTCAAGATCATATTCTTATTGTTACCAGTAATAATTAAATCATCAACATAAAGAGAGACAATGAGAATATTATTACCTTGCTTCTTCACATAAAGTGTTGGTTCACTTGGACTTTTTAGAAAACCTTTTTCATTGAAGTAGGTGTCAATTTGAGAGTACCATGCTCTGGGTGCTTGCTTCAGCCCATATAATGCTTTCTTCAACTTGTATACCTTGTTTTCTTGACCTTTGATGATGAAGCCTTGAGGTTGTTCAACATAAATTTCTTCTTCTAATACTCCATTCAAGAATGCAGACTTTACATCTAGTTGATATAGTTTCCAACTTTTATTAGCTGCTATAGAAATAAGAGTTCTATAATTGTATCATGTCTAGCAACAGGTGCAAAAGTTTCTTGATAATCAATACCAGGTAATTGAGAGTATCCCTTTGCTACTAATCTTGCTTTGTGTCTTTGAATGGTGCCATCTGGATTGTGTTTTGTTTTGTAGATCTACTTCAAGCCAATTACTTCCTTATCACTTGGTTTCTCACTAATTCCCAAGTTTTGTTCTTCTCAATCATATTGATTCTTCTTGCATTGTCTTGTTCCATACTTCTTCATGCATAGCATTTTCATAAGTTTCAGGCTCAATCATACAGAAATTACAAGAAGCATAATGTCACTTAACCTTCTCATTTTTATAGGAGTAGAACTTGAAGATAGACTTAAACTTGGAGAAGTTTGTGGTAAAACTTCAACCTCATTTCTTCATTTTGAGCATCATAGATTTCTTCATCAAGAGGAATAATATTTTCTTCAACTTTCTTTTGCTTTCAATCCCAAGCAACTTTTTCATTGAAAATAACATCTTCTTATGATCACTTGATTTTGCTTTAAGCTGAAAAGTCTGTAACCTTTTGATTTAGAACTGTATCCAACAAAGATACATTTTTCACTTACTTCATCAAGTTTATGTCTCCTTTCCTTTGGAATATGTGCATAGCACACACATCCAAAGATTTTGAAATGCTTCACTGAAGGCTTTCTACCATACCAGGCTTCAAATGGTGTCATGTTTTGAAGAGCTTTTGTTGGACATCTATTCATCAGATAAACTGCTATATTTACTGCTTCTGCCCAATAAGAATTTGGAAGGCCTTTGTCTTTGAGCATAGATCTAGACATCTCAACAATAGTATGATTCTTTCTTTCTGCAACACCATTTTGCTCTGGTGTATAGCTAACAGTCAATTGTCTTTGTATACTATCATCTTCACAAAATTTCTTAAATTCATTTGAATTGTATTCACCACCTCTATCACTTCTTAGCACCTTGATATAATGCCCACTTTATCTTTCCACATGATTTTTAAACTTCTTAAAGATAAGAAATGCCTCTGATTTATGTCTCAAAAAATATACCCATATCATCCTTGAATAGTCATCAATAAAAATAATGAAGTAGATATTACCTGCATGAGAAGGAGTTTTCATAGGTCCACATATATTAGTATGAATAAGCTCCAATGGTGCTTTAGCCCTCCATACATGCTCTTTTGAAAATGCTTCTCTATGTTGTTTTCCAAGTGCACATCCTTCACAAGGTTGTTTCTTGTCATGTATTGCTGGTAGACCATACACCATATTCTTTTGATATAGACTTATCAAGCTTTGAAAATTCAAGTGCCCAAACCTTTTATGTCATAACCATGACTCATCATTTACCTCCATCTTCCATGCAGCATCCTTTGCATAGTGCAAAATAAGAGGAAAACTTCTATTTTTCTCCATCTTGATTTTGTCATAAGTTGCTTTTTCATCCCTCTGTCATATAACTTGCAAACAATATCTTCAAAGTGAACCATATGCCCATGCTCAATCAGCTGTCCAACACTCAAGAGATTTTGCTTCAAATCTGGAACAAGTAAAACATCATGAATAAATTGTCTTCCTTTCTTGGTATTGATTTCAATTGTGCCTTTGCCTCTTGCTTGGACTAGAACACCATTTCCCATCTTCACTTGTGAAATTAAAGAACTGTCAATGTTTACAAAATAGACTTGTCTCTTGTCATGTGATTGCTGCAACCACTGTCAAGATACTACGTATTATTACTTTGCTCTTCTGCAGTTGGACATGCATATAGTGTGCTTTGCTGACCTTCATTTTCTTCTGAGAAGTGTGCTTGTTCATTTGCTTTGTATCTGTAATCTTTTTGAATATGTCCAAACTTTTTGCAATTATAACATTGGGGTTTCCCCCTAAACCAGTAATCTTTTCAGCATGAGAAGACCTTTTACATATATTGCACCTTTGTTGAGTGCTCTCATCATATTGCCTTTTTGAAAAATTATTTCTTTGCATTTCTCTACCTCTTCCTTTCATATTTCTTCCTCTTCCCCTATTTTGGTTTTCACCTCTGAATGACTCTCTTTTGAGAGGAGCATGATTAGATGATTCTTTTTGAGAATTTTTATCAATCACTTTGAGTTTAGATTGAAAGGCACTTTCAATTGATGATTCTTTATGCCTAAACAATCTTTGCTCATGAGCTTCAAGAGATCCCATTAATTCATGAATACTTAATTCAGAAAGATCTTTAGATTCTTCAACAATTGCAACTATTGTATCAATTTTGGAGATAAACTAGCCAAGATTTTCTCACATATTCTTCGCTCGGTGATGGTTTCACCATAGCTCTTCATTTGATTAACAGTCTCCGTAATTTTGGAGAAGTAATCCTTCAATTTTTCATTTTCTTGCATTCTCAAATTATCTAACTCTCTTCTTAGAGTTTGAAGTTTGATAGCTCTTACCTTTATGTTGCCTTGAAATTCCTTCTGCAAGATATCCTATGCCTCCTTTGATTTGATGGCTCTAATAATTCTGGAAAAAATTTTCTCAGATACAACTTGTTGGATAAAGAACAAAGCTTTGGCATCCTTTTGTAGTCCTTCAGTTGCTCCTTTGATTATTTGTTGGATTAACTGGGTTTTCGTACCCGTTCTCAACTAGATCCCATACTTCTTCTTGTGAAATAAAGAGGGTTTTCATCTTGATGCTCTAATAATCATAATTTTTTTCATCAAAAATAGGGATAGAAGGTTGATGAATATTCATACCAATATTGCTTGGGGTTGCTATAAGATTTTTTTTAGCAATTTTTTTGTTCATGACTTCTTGAACGGACGGTGCCCTTTCATGAAGACAGCCTTCTCATGCCTTGTGCCGGCGTCTTCTTGTTCTCCCTTGCCTCCACAAGGGTACCAAGGCTGCCTGCATCTTCTTGATATGAGTTTATTTTTTTTTGTTGTTGGTTGTCAAATCTTTCTTTTTGTTGCTCGGAAGGAGGGAAGCCAAGACTTGTTTAGAGATATGGTGCACGACTTCTTGAGATGGTGGAATCAATGAAGAAGGTCGCGAGGCTTGACGGAGGGCTGACTTTGAAGGAGCGGAACCTGCTGGAGGTCGCGAGGCTTGACGGAGGTCTGACTTTGGAGGAGCGGAACCTGCTTTTCGTGGGGCTTGACGGAGGTCTGACTTTGGAGGAGCGGAACCTGCTTTCCGTGGGCTAAAGAACGTGATCGGGACTTTACCACTTTCGATGGCTTCTAGCACGTAACCGGTGGAAGAACTTGTCGGCTACACGTGGAAGGAAAGTATAGGCTTCGGTCTTTTCATCCTCCTCACCTTCATCTTTCTTGCCTTCGTCATCATCAACAAATCAAGAAAGCAAGATTATTTTTTTTTCTTTTTTGTTTCTTCGATTTTGCTTTGAATCGGAGAATTAAGCTTTGATATCAATTTTTGTTGAGATTATTTTTTAGGAAGAGAAATCAAGGTAGATAAGGGTTTTCTCTGTAGAATAAAATTGATCTATTACGTTTATTAAGCATATTACTATATAAATATTATTTCTTGTTTCTACATATAAGCATAATCCTATCCATCCAAAATTATCCTATCAAATCATAAAAGATAAGCTCATTATTTAAAAAGATAAAATAAAATAAAATAAAATATTAACAAATTAACAACCATTATCTTTTAACACCGTAGGCGTTGATCTCGGAGGCAAGGCGGGCGAGCTTCCTATAATCCATGTACTTTTCAACTCCCCGCGAGTCGCACTCCTCCTCCTGGAGCTCGCAGATGGCGTACACGATCCCGTCCTCACCGCAGAGGCTCCGGAGGACCTCGTCATTCTCCTCAACGGCGAGGACAATGTCTTTGAAGAGATTGGAGAGGCAGCCAACGAAATTGACCTGATCCTCGCCCAGATTGGGGGAGGCGTGGCCGCTCTGCTGGTCGGCGAGCTCGATGAGGTGCTCGAACTCGAGACGAGCGCGGAGGGCGATGACCTTCCTGAGGTAGGAGACGTAGATCTGCAGGCCGTCCTCTTGGAGGCCAAGAGGGGGGAAGATGCGGACGAACCGGAGGATGGAGGGGTGATCGTGCTGGTCGACAGCGGCGGCAAGGCGACGGCGGATGATGGACTCGAGTTGGCGCTTGCAGTCGAGGAGCTGGTCGCGGTGGTCGGAGGCGGAGGATTCGCGGAATCGGACGTCGATCTGGAGGAAGGTCTGGACGAAGCGGGCAGCAGACTCGAAGTCCTCGGCCTCGAGGGCGCGGCGAGCGCCGTCGAGGCAGTGGGAGCGCTCGACGATGGCGTCAATGCGGGAGAGGGTGGAGTGGGCGCGCGACTGGGCGAGATCAACCTCGCGGACCTTTCGGCTGACCTGGTCGGCGAGGTCGGCAGTGGAGCGGACGGAGAAGAGGAGGAGGCCGGCGTCGGAGTGGGCGAGGTCCAGGAGGTGGGAGGAGACAGCGAGGGAGAGGAGGTGGCGGTCGAGGTCGGGGCGCTGGGCGAGAAGGGACTCGAGGCGGACGTCGAGGCTGCGCTGGTAGGCGACGCACTCGTAGAGAAGGCGGGTCACAGCGCCGACGTCGGTAAGGGAGCGAATCTGAGCCAGCGTCTTAGTGCTCCCGAAGTCCACGGACGAGGCCGGGGGTCGGCTGATGGATCGGAGGGGTCCTGGTCCGAGGCCCGGAGGGAGGGCGGGGCGATGGGGGAGACCACCGCCATGGCTGGTGGCTCTCTCGAATAGGCAGTCGGGGAGACTGGAGAGAACGGCGAAGGGCTTTTATTTTATTTTTGGGTCCCGCGGCGTTTCTTCGTGTTCACGGTTTGAGTTCATGAAGCCCACGGGTTCATTTGATCAACAGCATCATCAGCCAATCAAGTGGGCCACTTGATTTTGAGCGGACAAAGATCGTGATGGAGCGGTCTCATGGATTAATCGTGCTGATCATCAAAACGTTGAATAGTTGTTCGATGTTGATTCATTAACCGGTTGGTTTGCAAGTTCTCTATTCTCTCATTAGAAAAGCATTCAATTCGTGTGGCTTGTAAGTAGATCTTTGATTTTTCTAAAACTCTTTGGTTATTACACTTGGGTTTAATATTTAATGTTTGTATTTTCACCCAAGCTTGGCTCATAGAAAATAAAATTAAAAACAGAAGAGTTAAACCTCCAAATTAAAGCTTGAAGGAAAATAATTTATATTTATCTATGTCCTTCAATAAAAAGAAGAACAAAGGAAGGGAAAAACCCTTCCTTCTATATTATTTGACTCATTTCTTCGTCTGATCAATTGCTGCAGTATTCTCCTTACTCTTCCCCTTTCTTTCATGATAAGTTTGAAGTCCATATTCATTGGAAAAAAAGAAAACAAGGAAAGTTATTAATTACTGTTTGTGATGTCGCTCCTTTTGACTTAAACATTGGCTAATTTATTTGCTTAGGCTCCCGGTTTCTATATAATCGTACAATTGGATCATGATTTTCCCATCCCATGGATAGTGAGATTGTGGCGTGGCAAGTGTGGCACCAACCACAAAGACTGATAAGGTTGTGACTCTTGAGCTGATCAAGACTAGAAGCGTCCATCGTAATTGTTGAGCTTTGCCAATGCTACTCTGTTCGTGATGACTTTGACACTAGCAAAAAATAGGATAATGGAAGAATTAATCAAGTTTTGATTTGAGAAGCCCTCCATTATGGTTAGTAGAGATCCTTTCGCTTGGTAGAGATCTAAGTGGATTGCAAACAGAAAGTTTATAAAAAATAGTGGTTGGGCAATAAAGGAGGGATGGCAAGCTTGATGTTGTGATGCCAATACTCGGCCTTACGTAAGACCTGACTGATAATTGGATCATCAAGGATGACCAACACTAATTGTTATAGCTTCACTTGATGATGATAAAATTAAATTAAAAGCAATAGCAAGTAAATAAATAAACAAAAGAGTAAATGAGGTACGAAGATTTTATAATAATTTAGTTTTTTTTATATTTAAAATCTATGAATTGTATAAATTCAAAGATGTGAAGGTAATTAAATTCTATACTTGACTAGATTCGAGTGTAACCAAGTCTACCTCATATTATTATATTATATTAAATAGTTATAATAATTATTTATATTAATATATAATAATATACTTTTTATATATTATATAATTATAATAATTATATCATATATTTAAATATATTCTATTATTGCATGTTAATTATATATTATAATATATAATTATTATATTTAAAATATTGTTCTAACTTGTTTTTTTTTTCAATCTTGAAAATAAGGGTATTTTTAAAATTTTAACATATTTTTAATATGAATTCTTAGTAATAATCTAACTTATTAAATAGTCATGTCAATATAAGATATCTAATAATCTACAATCCGATTACTGTGTGAATTAAACATGAATATTAGACATGTCCAGGCATCTAAATTTTAAAAATCATATGCCTGATAATGTGATACCATAATGAAATGTTGTAATTCATGAACAAATGCTTCCAAAGTTTCAAATTATAATTCATCAAGATTTATATAATATTAGACATGTCCAGGCATCTAAATTTTAAAAATCATATGCCTGATCATGTGATACCATAATGAAATGTTGCAATTCATGAACAAAATGCTCCCAAAGTTTCAAAGTAATCTTCAGCTGTAATATATTTGGTATCGACTACAATTGAATTTTGCTTTTTACTAAATAAGATATTAGTGATTGACCTACAAAGTATCTCGAATCATTAGTACTCTTGTGATCAATTTTGCACCCAACAAATTTTGCATTAGTGCGTCCTAATAAATCGAAACTAGTATTCTTTAGATAAAATAAGTCAAAATTTTATGTCAATATCTCTCCCACCATTCCTTTATGATGGGTAGATTTGATGGCAAAAATATATTTTTATTCCAAGTGAGTTTTGTTTAAGGTTCCATGATGATCCTCACTTCTTTTTGCTCCATTATTAATTTCTGTATACTTCCTTCCCTCTTTTCTACCTCCTCCTTGGGTCCCTTATTCGGCTTATCCTCTCTCCAACTTTTCTCCACCCTTCGATCCATAGTGACCCCACCAGATCACTTTTATTTAGAAGATAAGCTTCCTCTTCACAACCCCCTCTCCTTCCCATCGTCATCATATAGGAGAGGATACACAATTTTTAACTTCAGCTGCTCTAAATCAAGGTAGCTGAATTATTTCGAATCAAATAATTTGAGGTGAACTAAACTAAATTAGCTAAGAAGCAAAAATAGTTTAGGATGAATTAAATCAAATCAAACCATATCAAAATTAGGACGATTTGGCCTCTTAGTTCGGTTCGAAAGTGAACCGCCCCGAATGGCTTGTACCAATCCCATACCAGCATGCCAAACTAAATCAAATTGCCTTAAACCAATCAAACTGAACCATGTGGTTTGGCATGATTTAGGAAAGTTCATGAGTTGGAAATTTCTGATCCATTTGAATTATATAACACAAATTTGATATGGCAATGCCCTGTAGTACTAATTCCTAATATAACTTACTTTATTTTAGATAGAGCCAAGTCTAGATGCTTGGAAACTTTGGTTTTTAAGGTCTTTATAAACCTTTAAAAAGATTAGACCCAGGATTAGAGAAGAAGTGGCCCATCTAGCACCTCTCAACTTTTCCAACCAAGACAACAGGTTAGTAGCTGCGCTAAACCCAAACCATATGAAACATATTCAAGCTTGATCAAACTTTAAGTTTTGATCAAACTCGGATTGATCAAACTCCAGTCTCAAAATCGAGCGATTTTTTTTCTCTTGAAAAATATTGTAGATTTTGAGGCAACCCGGTTTCTTTATCATATGGTTGATCATATTAAGCTTAAATTTATCAAGCCGCGTTCTTCCAGAGGTTTAATAACCATAAATCAAGCTCAGACAAATTCAAGCTCTTATCAAGCTTATACAACATCAAATTCTAACATGGTGGTCATTCCATTGGACATGTACAAACGCATAACGATGGTTCATAGAACATAGAGTTCTGGCATGACATTTATTGTACTTAAAACATACCTCGTAGGTACGTAATCGCTGGCTGCAGCACGAAAGCTTCACGAGTGATTTTATGCAGTATCTGCATAGAAGTCCTTAATTATTGTACGAACTGCTATCGGAATCCTCACCCATGGGTTCCTCCATCAGTCCAAGTCAAGCTTCCAAACGTATAGTCCCCTTGAACCTTGTGAGTTGACGTGAAACTTATCTTAAATGTCTGCATCTTTTTAGTTGCATCAAACCTAAGGGAACGAGGTTCCACAACCGTCTTGACACCTGGAGGAGATTCAATGACTGCGTTATAGTATGCATTAACTTGACCAACATTTGTAACTGTTCTCCATGTCGTCACAGATGTCTTGAGATTAGGAACGGCAATGGAGGGCAGATTCAGATGATATAAGGGTCCTGTTGTTTCATTGCAAAGTTGAGATCGATCGAGCCTACAATCAAAGTATTTAGTGTAATCTTTTGGATCGACGTCATAGATAAGCCCAGGATCAGCAGCTCTGTTTGGGTTTATGTGTCCTCCACCAAAATCGAAAGGGTCGGCAACTTTTCTCACTGTTCCCTCCGCCATTATCGGTACGCCATATGCATTAGTCACCGATGCTTCAAGTAGAAGGAGCTGTCAGTAAGTTATACAGTATGGGAAAAGATTAAACGAAGAAAAGAAGAGGATTCAATATTCTTCGTACCAGTTGTCACAAGGGCTGATTTTATGGCTGCAGGAGACCAATTCGGATGGACAGACTTGAGCAACGCTACTACTCCTGACACATGCGGGCATGCCATCGATGTCCCTGTCTCGAATTTGTACGAGTCCTTGACTGCTGCTAGAATGGTGGCTCCCGGTGCAGCAATATCAGGCTGTCCAAATGTAAACAGTAAACTGCATTTAAAGAACTTTACAAAGTCTTGACATGAAACCATTTTCAGGTTTGCATGCTGAATAATTAAGTCTTGACTGCTGGTTAAATCTGCTGGCATTGGAAAATTTTAGGGAAATCACCATCGGTGTTGCCAATGTCCATAGGTCAGTAGAATGGGGTAGAATTAGGCCGCATCAAAGTCAAATACCTTGAGCACTTCAGGGAACGTTGGACTGGGCCCTCTCGATGAGAAAGCTGCGACCTTTGGTGCAACGACATTCCCTACGGTGGTGCGAGTTGGACCTATCTTCACCAAAGTAGGCATATTTTTCCTATACGGCAAGTCGATTGTTGAAGTAAAAGAGATCAGTTTTCCATTTCGACGTTCGGATAGTTCTTATGAAAAGCCAATAGGAAACTCTCACCTCCCAGCTGCAGTACTATACTCGATTATCCGTGTAGCAATCTCATAGTCTACAGCAGCACCAGGGAATCCTTCCTGGTCTGCGAAAAAGTCTAGCAGATTGGTGGTGTACGGCCAAAATAATACCGCTGGCCCTACCATTCTTCACGCTGCTAACTGCATTCCGATATCCGGCGTAGGCACGAAACTGGCCACGGACTTAGGATCATAGCACAGCACAATCTTCGCGGCGACATCAGTGGCCTTTATAGCCTCATCATCACAGCTGCAGATTAATAAATTCCGCCGTATTCAATTCAGTGTCCAAAACGATAATATGCTAATTAGATGGACTAGAGTAGATAAGTTGTTCTATTACCCTTCAACCCAAACCAATCCGTAAATTGGCTTCTTCCATGGCTCCATAGTACCTGGATTGGCCCTGCCAAGACGCACGCACATATCCATGATTTTAAGGTGCACTAAGAAATGATATGCTTGCCGGAGGGCTTAAGTGATCGCCTTACCACAAATGTCTGATTATTTCCCAGGGTGATGTCGACGGGGAAGGAGCGGTCAATCGTGCTTGCGGCCACCGTTATAAGCCATGGAGACACGTTCTTCACTGTCTGGAATATGGGGCCGTCGTTCCCGGCGGAGTAAACAACAGTTATCCCCCTAGCGACGGCATGCAAGGTACCAGCGTACTCAAATGGGCCCGCCAATGGACAAAGATAGGACGTCGACACCGTCATGGATGGCATCATCCATTGCTGCGAGGACAGCCGCATCAGAACAGCCTATCGTCGCCCAGCATGCCTTGTAAATTGCCAGGCGAGCACGAGGAGCTCCTCCTCTCACTGCCCCGTATGCTAGGCCGTGAAGCTCTCGTTCTCTACTAGCACGCCAGCTGCAGTGGAGGCAGTGTGCGTCCCATGGCCTCACGGTCCCGTGGAGACATATATTCTTCCTTGAGGTCTTCTGCATCAACCCCGCCGGCGTACCATCGAGCTCCAATTAACTTTTTGTTGCAGTTTTTGGCTTCAAACTCCTGTCCTGCCTGACATATGCCTTTCCACCGGGACGGCACGGGACCAAAACCGTGGTCGTTGAAGCTCTTTGACTCCGGCCATATGCCTGAAAGAAATGCCAACGTTTGCTATCAGGTGATGACCGTGGAATCATCACCAGAAAATAACTAAATCTAAAAGAAGACTGACCGACCAGAATCGATTACTCCAATGATGACATCTTGGCCGTAATTAGCCTTCTGAAGTAATCCTGTGGCTGTGGTTGGGTAGTAATGTAACCCAAGGAAATCCCAGCTTCTAGTTGTGTGAACGCGATGGTTACGGCTTGGGCAGGCACTGATTACCTCAGGAAAATCTACATGAAAGAAAATTTATCAATAGCTTGCTTAACGTTTTTAACTAATTAAAATTCCACTCGCTCGGATGTTCTACTCAAAGACTGGTGCAGATAGAGCATGCAGAACCTGAAAGTTTCTTTGCTTGAGACTCCGTGAGCATAGCTGCAAAGCCTGAAAATCCATGTTTATAATTGTAGACATTTGAATTTAGAGCTTTCTCCTTGCTGGAGCACCACAAATGGATCAAGTCAGTAAAATTGCTAGGTTCCACTAAAAGAAAGTGAAATAACACTGAAATAGGGATCGCACGAATAGGTGATGGAAATGAGTGAGTACGAGCAAGCTAGGCCAGGCTCAAGCCCAGTGTGTTTTGCAATCAACCCAAAGTGGAACCAACTCGATTAGTTTTGAGCTCATTCCAGGCTGCTCTAGAACGGCTAATATCTTAGGAATTTAATTTGAGGAGAGCACAGAAGACCTCCAAGGTGTTCTTATATATGTTTTTGGTTAATTTCGAAGGACAA
>UESW01004301.1:57963-85478 GCA_900491605.1 Calamus simplicifolius
ATATATATATATATATATATATATATATATATATATATATATATAATTATTATTGTCAATCTTATTTAAAAGATTAAACATAAATAAGATGAATATAACTAAATAAAAATGCACATATGATAGTATACAAAAATATATATAATAAAATTATTAGTAAAAAATAAATAAATAAAGATAGCACTAATTAAAAATAAACTAAAAGAAGACTAATTTATATGATTTAGATATGTACAATGCAAACATAAAGATGCATATGAATGAAACTAATAGACCAAAAATTATACAGTTGAAAGTGATAAATAAAAGTTTAAAATATTTCTATGATTTAAAATCAAACAGAACAAAGAAAAAGAATGCATGTGGCTGGTCCCACTAGTTGAGGAGGATGAAGGCTTTGCCGTTGATGTGGTTTATACTTAGAAGCTAAAGTTTGGAAGTCCCTTTCAGCTTTAATATATGTACTGCTAATGGTGAAATTGAGTTCTACATTTTTGGGAGGGGTAGAGGTTTATGCATTACTCGTGACATTTCCCAGAAATCAATGGTTCTGCAGTGGAACCAGTGGAGGCAATTTATCAAAGCTTTTTAGGATCTCCAAATCGATTTGTATTTCTACTGTTTAGTTCATTTGCAAATGGTACAATAAACAAGACATCCATCAAAACTATAGTTTTTTTTTTTATTCTATTCATATTCAAAGAAACATCAGAAAATTAGAAATCCTCAAGAAGTTTACCAGCTCTTGCAAGTTGATCCCTGAATAAGCTCGCCTCCTTGGAACAAGGTTAAGGCCTGCACATCACCGTATCTTCACCTCTTCCTTTGTGAGATGTATGCTATAAATACCACACAGAATTAGTCACGCTCAACTGATCATTTATTGTGTTACCTATAATCGAGACTATCAGATTCAAGTCAACACCCAGAACCTCCAAAAATTATTAAGAAAAAAGGACGTGACTTGTTTGATTGATGGGTTCGTCATAGCATATGATCAAATGGCTTGAGAGGACCGGCAGGGGCAAGTGTGAACAGCACAATTTGGAAGTAGGAAACGAGTCTTTTTTTTTTTTACAAGCGAACGATCATACCAGTCTAGCATAAGTCAAACCTAAGAAGTCAGAGTACATGATTTGCTGCAAAATAAGAGGGCATGGGTCACCCATATGCCATTCCCAAGGGCCTAGATAGCGAGCTGCAACATTCGCAACCCAATCAGCCGTCGCATTGGCTTCCCTATAAACATGGCGAATCAGAGGCACAGTTGTAGTCTGGAGAGAGTCCCAAATCGCACGGAGTAGGGGATTGGTGGAATGAAAACCCCCATCCCGACGAATCCATCAAATAACCGTGAGAGAATCTCCCTCAATAATCAATCTGCTCGAGGCCAGATAGGAAACGAGTCTCTTTCGAATGATTTGATCCCATTGAAAAAGTTTATGCAAGGAAAGAATATATCAAGGTTGCATACCCCGTAATCTATCTAAATTACTAATAATTTAAATTAAATTTATTAAATAATTATAATTTAATATATATTTTTAATAATAATTTATTTTATAGTGATTTCATACCTTCCTCTCATATCCAGGTTCTTTTTATAAACCTATATTCTTTCCCCAAGTAACATTCTTTCATTCTTTCCTCAATTTCCTATGCTTTTATGAACCTCAGTTCTTTTTCACACTTGGTTTTTATCTTGCACCTCATGCTATGCTTTAACTCACGTTATAGACTCATTTTCTTTTGAAACTCATACTTTTATAAAAATATACACATATATTAGTTTTTATTTTCTATATTTTAAAAAACCACTTTTTGAAACATCATGTTTAACATAGAACCAATTAAATCTATAGCAAAATATCCATACAATCTTTCAAAATAAATTACATAGCTAGATAAGGAACCCACTCACCTTAGCTGCTAGCATCTCAACTGACACTCATCTCCTGTGCTCTGGCTCCCTAGAACCACCGTCCAGACCTATGCCATCACGCATAGACACATATATCATCAGGGTTCATGCTTGGAAGGTTTTCTTGAAACACTGTGCTTATGCATGCTAAATCCTCAAACATCTCATTATTTTCTTCCATCCTTTCATCCATCAAAGATTCATATGCTATTATCACAATAACAATGAATCCATGTAAGATCTATGCTATACTGGGCTTAGAAAAACTAAAGCTTACCTTAGAAACTAACACAGCCACCAAGATCCTTCCCAAGCTTTCCCCTTTCCTTCTCTTCTTCTTCTTCTTCTTCTTCTTCCTCCTTGGCCGATTTTCTTCTCTTTCTTTCTTTCTTTGTTTCCCTCTTTCTTTCTTTTTTCTTTCTTTTTGCTGATTTTCTCAATCTCTCCTTTTATATTTTTCAGTGACTTGGGGGCCAAGGCATGAACAGTAGCTCTGCAAAATTTTTATTTTGCTCTTAATAGCTATTTATTATTATTCTTTTAAATTTGATACTTTCATATAATATTTTTAGAAAATGACTTAGCCAACTTGAAGAGCTCAATTTTAGGAATCCAACGGTTCAAACAGTACTCAAATCAGACTTAAAATGAGCTCAAAATAAATTTTTTAAGATTTAACTAAGAAAAAGTGCAGTCTTGGAGTCGACTCGAGTAGAATCGGGAACCGGCTTTAGTATGAAGCAGAATTGTTGTCTTTCTATTTTTCTACAGGAGTCAACTCATCCTTCTATAGGAGTCAATTCCAAAGCATGCTAGAAGCGCTAAGTCGTGCCAAAGTCGACTCCTCACCAATTGGAGTCGACTCCAATTGCTAAATACAATACTTAAGGGCTAAACTCAAACCAAACTTAATTTTTCTTATGATTTAGGCCTATTAAAACTTAAATCTTTTCAATTCTTAAATCAAAATCATTAGTACACAAGGATATACTCATTTACACCCCAATATTTTTTTTCCACATTATCAAGTGGCCAACACACCCAACACATCATTGAAACCATCTAACTTCCATTACATATGAAAAATGCTATTAATATTATAAAAAATTTAAAATTTTTAGGATGTTACAGCTGTAGATGATACCATGGTTGCTACCGCATGATTAATCCACTATAAGAATATTTAGTTTTAGTGATGCCCATTAATGACACCATAAAATACCATCGCTAAATAGCGATGCAAAAAAAATTAGCGATAAATTAACGATGAATTAGCGATGAATGAAATTATTTTAATTATTATATAATACTGTATAATATTAAAAAAAATTAATAACCCTCGATTATTAGGAATAGTGCCATCGAAATCAGATGTATTTGTACTTAAATATTAATATCAATATTGCTAATCCAATGTTTGTTTCAAAATCTATTTTTAGGTCATACATAATTATTTAAAAATAAATTTTGATCGCTTGTGGATATATCAGAGGGTTAAGGATAATTTTCTTAATCCTGAATTTATTAATGGAGTAGAAGAATTTATTGCATTTGTATGTAGTTAACTAGAGTGGATGGATGGATCCAGAATCAGATTCATATAATCTAAGAAAGTGTCAGAATAAAGCTTATAGGGATGTTGAAATAGTTAAAATTCATCTTTGTAAAAAGGGTTTTCTGCCCGGTTAATACAACTACCATAGAGAAATTGAGGCTAGGGGAGAATCAAGTAATCAGAAGACAGATATAGTCTATGAAACAACAAAGAATTATAATGTGGCATCAGAAAATTATTATATGGCATTTGAAAATTATAATCAATATGATAACTTAAATCAATATAAAGAAATGGTGATGGATGCAAGGGGTTTGGGCTTCAATCAAGGCACTTTTTATGAATAACCAAATCCAAAAAGCCAACATTTCTATGACATGCTAGGCACTGCAAATGAATAATTATGGCTTGGGTATAAAAATCATTCGCAATTGTCTGTAGTAGCTCAGTTGTTGAACATTAAGGATGAACATCATTTATCTGAAGCGGAATTTGATTCAGTTGCTGGATTAATGAAAGAGGTTCTGCCATCTGATAATATTGTTAGTGATATATTTTATAAAATAAAAAAATTATTGCATGGGCTTGGTTTAACTGTTCAGAAGATTGACTGCTGCAAGAATAATTGTATGCTTTATTGGGGTGTAGATGCAGATTTGCAATTTTGTAAAGTTTGTGATGAACCCCGATTTATGGCAAGAAGAAGTTCAACTAGGACGAAACTTGCAGCTTTCAAAAAAATGCATTACTTTCCACTCGTACCCTGGTTGCAAAGGATGTATAAATCAAAAGTTATAGTTTCAATATGAGATGGCATGCAGAACATGAAAAAGAAGAGAGGGTTATGCGCCATCCATTAAACTCTATTGCACGGAAGCATTTTAATGATATGCATCCTCATTTTTCATATGAGAAAAGAAATGTCATGTTTGCTCTATGCACAGACGGATTTTAACCATTTTGACAATCTGGACAGACTCTTGTTGACCAGTAATTGTAACTGTCCTTAATTTACCCCTCCGGGTATGCATGAAAGGCTCTTCTATGTTTTTGACAGTGTTAGTACCAAGGTCATCAAATTCTAAAGAGAAGATAGATGTCTTTCTGCAACTCCTAATTTTGAAGTTAAAATTATTATGGTCGCAAGGGGTTAACCTATGATATTTCATTGAAGCAGAATTTCATAATGAAAGTAGCCCTAATATGGACAATTAGTGACTTTCCAGCATATGCCATGCTTTTGGGTGGAGTACTGCTGGCCGTTTAGCTTGCCCTTATTGCATGAAGAATTTAGATGCTTTCACATTATGCAGAAGTGGTAAGCAATCATGGTTTAATAATCATAGAAAGTTTCTATCGTCTAGGCATTCTTTTAGAAAAAATAAGACTTCATTTCTTAAGAATACAATGATTAAGAAAGATGCACCACCTATTCTAAGCGGGCAGAAAAATTAGACTCTATTGAGTAGTTGAGGTTGATGAATGTTTTGGAAGATGGTGCAAATGTCGTAAATGGTTGAACATGTAGAGAGCATGGCTGGAGAAAATTTTTTTTTTTGGGAGTTGCCCTACTAGAGTACAAATCTAATTAGACATAACCTTGATGTTATGCATATCAAAAAAAAAATGATAATATTTTTCATATAGTGATAAATGTTTCGAGAAAAGTAAAGGACACTGTTAAATCAAGAGAGAAACTTAATCAGTAATGTCAGCATCCCGAACTTGCAAGATCAATTATTGATGGTAAATATCCAAAGGCTTGCTACACGCTTGATAGGAATTCGAAAGCAGTACTGTGTGATTGGTTGAAAGAATTGAAATTTCCTGATGGATATGCATCAAACATGGTAAAGTATGGACATGCATAAGTTAAGGGTTAATTTTTTGGCATGAAAAGCCATGATTGCCATGTCTTTATGCAGCGGTTGATGCCCATAGCATTTCATGAATTACTCTGCCTACCAATGTATGGAAAACATTAACAGAGATCAGTATATTTTTCAAAGAGCTAATAGCTAGAGTTATTAGAACTAATGACATGGCAAGACTTGAAGAAGAGATTTCAATTATTTTATGCAAGTTATAATGAATTTTTCTCCAAGTTTTTTAATTGCATGGAACATCTACCAATTCATCTTGCATACGAAGCTCAGATTGCTGAACCTGTTCAATATCGTTGGATGTACCCATTTGAGAGGTAACTTACTTTTCATAAAATTTCATTTTATGATGTTCACTAAATTGAATATTTTATTTTATTTTTAACTTTAATCTTTTAGGTACATGAAGAAATTTAAAAAAATTTGAAATAAGGCAAGAGTTAAAGGATCAATATGCAATGCATATTTGGTGAAGGAGTCATCAAATTTTGCATCACATTACTTCGATGAACATTTCCAAACTAAGAATCAAAAAGTGCTACGTAATTTAGATGGTTTTGGGCAGCCATTTGGAGCAGATGATGAAAGCATCTCTATTTTCAGGACTGTTGGTAGGCTATTTGGCATCAAAAATAAAAGATATATGTTGAATGAAGAACTTAAAGCTGCTCACAATTATATTCTTATGAACTGCTCTGAAGTAAAACCGTTTATAGAGTAAGATTTTATTTCTTTCATTCACTTTGATACTTAATTGATTTTTTCATATTATTTTCAACCAAGTTTACATAAACTGTTATTTTTAAGGATGTTTTGTGATATGTGGAGACAACAAGATCCTTACATCAGTGATGAAGAAATTGGATTGAAACTTTATACCGAGTTTGCATATTGGTTCAACGAACATGTGAGTATTAACTTGACACATTGCTTCTACGTTAATATGTACATACCATATACAAACTAATTATGTTTCCATATTTTTTTAGATTAATAATCCTTTTCGAATGTTGATGACATTTTCATTAAATCTCTAGCACAATGGTTGTTGTCTAGAGTTAATACATACATCGGATATTTTGTAAATGGGTACAAGTTTCAGGTTGAGTCTTTGGGTTTTTGAAGAGCAACTCAAAATTGGGGGGGTATGTCTGCAATGTCAAACTATTGGTACATATCAGCAAGATTATTATGGAAAGCTACAGGAGATTGTTGAAATTTAGTATCCTAGTTGGCCTATTAAATGCACTATATTATTCAAATATGAATGGTTGATCCAACTCCAAATATAGGGACAAAAGTGCATAAAGATTATAATCTTATTGAAGTATGTTATAGAAGAAGGTTGAATAAATATGAACCATTCATTCTGGCATCTCAAGCTGAACAAGTATACTACATATATCCAAGCCTTCAAAACAATAAGAGAGATTAGTGGGCTGTGAGTAAAATAAAGCCATGAGCAACAATTTCTATGCCGGTAAGCTCATCTACGCAAACACTTGAATCCCCAAATTTCCAAGAAGATGTTATGGACGCACATGCAATCCAAGATGATTTGCTTGATCAGGATCCAATCCGTAATGCTCCAATCTGTGCTTCACTTAAAATTGAGATGTGGACAAAGTCTCAAATGATGAAGAAGATGAATATAAATCACAATCCGAGACAAAATCAAACGAAGAACCCAAACTTGAGAATATAAACGATAGTGACTAAGTATTTATACCTCTTATTATATTTAAAAATAAATTTTTTGATTTATGTTTTTTTGGATTCATTCTGATTTAACTATCTTTTAGGTACGATAAGGGGTTGTGGACGATTCATAGCTCAGAGGCAGTCTGTTGGCATGGGTGACGACTCTCCTTCTGATATAGCACATGATAGCTCCTTCGGACAGGAGCAACATATCCGAGAGATGTTTGCTAAGGAGATGCCAAGATCATATGTTGGGCCATCATCAGGCGACAGTACTTTCTCCTATGGGAGGACGAGGTTTCTACTGGTTGATGGCTAGTAAGTGTATTTTTATTGTCATATAAATTTGTTCATATAATTGCTATGTTATTAAATTATATCTTATGTTTCACTATACTTATATAGATTTGTAAAGAGACATATTGTCTCAAGGTGCATCATCGATATATTTAAGAGGCATGCGGACCCAAAGGGCTATTGTTGGGAGCACCTCAGTGAGAAGGTGAGGGAGTTCTACTAGACAAGTTTTAGGTATGTATTTTATAATTATAATAATGTTGATAGAATTTTAAACTTGTTCATTTACTATATTCGCTAACTATGTTAACTATTATAAATATATTTGGATTATTTGGATTTTTGTTTTAGTTTCGATATAGAATTATATGTACAAGGTTAGTGATGTGGCTAATCGGGCCAAAGGGCCCGCAGGATGTCAGGACCGCGAGCCCTATGTTGCGTGGTCTGGCGGCAATCTAGTCCCTTGGTGTTGGGCTCACTTCGGCCCATATTGATCCCCGTGTGGCCAAGGCCCGTCTAGGCCTTGGTGCCGTTTCGGCGTCAGCTACGGCCCGCTCAGGCCTCCGTGTCGGCCACGGCCCACTTTGGTCTCGACGACGGCCTCGGCCCGTCTCGACCTCCACATCGGCCGCGGCCCATCTCGGCTTTGGTGTCGGCTTCGGGGTCGGCCTTGGTCTCAGTGTCGGTGTCGGCCTCGGCGTTGGTCTCGGCGATGACCTCGGTGTCGGCCTCGGCGTCGGTCTCGGCAACGACCTCGGTGTCGGCCTCGGCGTCGGTCTCGGCATCGGCCTTCAGCTATGGTCTTCCACGTCCAAGCTACGTGGCCCACTTCCCTCAAGAATGGCGGATCACGTTACCATGAACGTGCCCACGCAATGAACGTGCTTTCCCCTGACGCCGCTAACGACAGGTATGGCCCCACGTTCAGTCCCATTACCCGTCCTTTGTGGCACGTTGAAGACCAGAAATTAACAACCGTTTGAAAGGAACTTGACCACGACGAACGGAGGGTAAGAGGGATACTCGAACAGGTATAAAAGGCCCCCGGCCCTTAAGGTAGGGGGTCAAGCTCTATTCAATCATTCAAGAACAATAATCCCTGTTCCCCAAATCACTAACTTGGGCGTCGGAGGGTCCCCGCCGGAGTCACTGGTCCGGGACTTTTCTTGCAGGTTCCTGAGTGGAGGAAGGGGCCCCGCTATCCCCTCAAAGGCCCGCGAATATTTCTTCTTACCCAACACTCATTAAAAGTGATCTGGCGGCAACAGATTGGTGCGCCAGGTAGGGGGAGTGTAAGCAGCAGGGCGCGTGTAGGGAAGAAAGTAACTGATGCGGACAAGCAAGCTCTCAATCCCTCCTAACCCAAAGAAGAGATGATGATAACTCGCGCTCAAGAAGCTTCCACCAGCCTGGCTGGGGAGCAGCAGGTGAGGGCCGAGCATCCGGAGGTCCTCCTACCAATTCATCCTTCACCACCATGCCAAGGTGATAGGGTCGCTGCCCTCACTCAGGAGGTGCGGTCCCTTGCCGCGGTGATTCGGGAACTCCAACAACAATCGGCGGCCGCTCAACCTCCGCCGCCACCCCACTCCTTGGAAGAAGTTGTGGCGCAGCCCAGCCAACAATCCACCCGCAGAAGACATTCTCGATGGAAGGCTCACCGCCATCGGGACGCCCCCGCAAGCAGGAGATCCTCTGACAGTCCCTCTCCCCGACAATCCCGGGACAAGGCCCCAGGGAAGGGTGTAGCCCGTCGACACCGCCCATCCCCCCGTCCCCTATCTACCTCGTCAGGAGAAGAGTCCACAGGCAAGAGGACTCACCTTCGTGCAGAGAGGCAACTGGAAGAGCGCTACCGACACTTAGAGAAGCTTGGTCAACGACTGACCAATCAGTCAACGGCAAAGTATGACAGTCGCCCCCCCCTGACTAGGCGGATCATGGAAGAACCTGTCCCCTCCCGGTTTTTCCTTCCTCAACTGGATCCCTATGACGGTACTACCGATCCCCTGGACCACTTGGAAAGTTATAAGGTGCATATGCAGGTCCAGGGGGCATCAGATGCTCTTCTATGCATCGCTTTCCCAGCCACCCTACAAAAGGCTGCGAGGGCTTGGTATTTCCGTCTACCTCCTCTCAATATCATTTCATTCAGACAGCTGGAGAAAGCTTTTCTCGCCCATTTCGATGCGAGCCGACGGATCCCACGGGTGGCTGACAGCCTCTTTGCCATCCGACAGAATAATGGAGAGACTCTTCAGGACTTGGTCGCCCGCTTCAAGGAGGCAACGATGGAGGTTTACCACCTTGACGACTCGGTGGCCACCTTGGCCTTGAAGCATGGGCTCCGCCCTTCCCGCTTCGCATATTCATTAGACAAGAAGCCCTCGAGCTCGTACGCGGAGCTGCTGAGTCGAGCTCAGAAATATATTTGTACTGATGAGGCCGACTCCTCTCGGTGGGAAACTGATGAAGGCCCCGATAAAAAGCAAGTTTGATCAGAGTCTGGCGGACCTCATGCCAAGAAGCCTGAGCCGCCTCGTTGGGCGGACAGTCGGCCACAGACTTTCGCCCCCATAGGTGAGCGTTACACCCCACTGTTAGCCCCGATTTCCCATATTCTTATGGAAATCGAGGGTGAATCCTATCTCAACCGCCCCGCGCCCCTAAGGCCTGGAGTTCCTCGTAACAAAAATATGTATTGCTGTTTCCATTGAGATCACGGCCATGACATGGAAGACTGCCGACAACTGAAGAAGACCATAGAGGAGCTCATCCAGCAAGGCCACCTCAATCAGTTTGTCCGGAGAGGAAATCCAGCAGCACCGGGCCCTTTGGTGCCACCCGCTCAGCAAGCCAATGTCGACAACGCCCCGACTGAGAAGACGGTAGCAATGATCTCCTGGGGAGCGGGGGGCACTTCAAAATAGGGATGGCAATTTTTTTCGTTTGGCCGTTTACCCGGTCGGTACCATTTTTAACGGGTCGGAGAATCCCCAGTTTAAACGGGTTAATGGGTAACGGAGATTTTTTGTTAACAGCTAAATGGGTAAACGGCTCAGGGATGGTATTCAATGCCCCATCCCCGTTTACCCATCTCCGTCCTCGTTAGCCTTAATATAATATATTTAAATTTTAAATATATTTATATTATATTATATATATTATATTATATTATATTATATGCCCCATCCGCCATCCCCGTTTACCAATTTCCGTCCCCATCTCTTGCTCTTCCTTCTTTCAGTTTCACGCACGTGACGCAACCGTGTCTCCTGCTCTTCTTTCTGATCTGAAGTTTTGAAGAATGTGAACATCAAACCAGATAGCTCCATCATCTACTTCGCCAATCGCTGCCCCATCGATGCCCTCCAACATCTTTATCTTTCTTTGGTATGCTCATCTTTATCCTTTATTTTTAAAGAAAGATATCCCTGTTTTAAAATTTGAATGTATTCTTTTTTACAATTGTTGCTTATTATTTGCTACCAAGTTATAAATTTTTTTTTGAAAAGTATTCTTCTTGAAATGCAATTAGAATGTGATAGATCATTTCCTATCTAGTTTGTTATTTTGTTAAAGCTAATATGCATTTATTAATAGGCCTAAATCAAACCATTTCAAAAGTCAAAGAATCTCTTATATGTATCAATATTATCGTTTGGTTATTCTCGATTATACTCTATCTTATCCTAACTAATTTAATTTTTTAAATTTTATTTTTATGTAAACGGGCAAAGGGGTACCCATTGGGTACCCGTTTGCCCGGCCGGGTATCCCCGTCCCCGCCCCGTTAACTATAACGGCTTAACGGGCCGGGGAACGGGGATGTTTTTTTCTAACAAAATGGGGAACGGTATAGACCGCCCCGGGTCATCCCCGAGCCGTTGCCATCCCTACTTCAAAAAGACCTCGGGGGGGGGGGGGGGGGGGGGTGAGAGAGAAAGCATTGTAATTCCTTTCTTCGAAAGAGATTTAGAGGGGGTAGATAACCCAAATGATGAAAGCATCATCGTATCCATGACGATTGCTAAACATCTTGTAAAGAGAATATTAGTTGATAGTGGAAGCTCGGATGATATTCTGACGTATGATGCATTTGTTTGTATGAACTTGCTTTTGGATTCCCTTCGGCCAGTGATGATGCCTCTTGTCGGCTTCACCGGAGATGCAGTGAAAGTTAAGGGAGAAATTACTCTCCCCGTCACGGCTGGAACTTCACCCCGACAAAACATGATCTTCATAAAGTTCTTGGTAGTGAGAGTTCCTCTGGCATACAACGCTATTCTCGTCCGGCCAGGTTTAAATCTGCTGGATGCCATTATCTCGACGAAGAGGCTACTGGTCTAGTTTCCCACTCATCATGGGATCAGGGAAATGCGGGGTGAAATAAGCCCGATGTCCCTCTGCTATCACATGACCCCTAGCCCTCAGTCGGTAGTCCCTTCGCCGACTGCCGAATTGCCAGACCCGAGAGAGGCCGAAAAGAGGGGGGAACCGGTGGGACATCTATTGACTTTCCCCTTAGGAGAGGACCCGACGAGAACCATCCAAATCGGGGCCTCTCTCCCTGAGGAGGAAAGAAGCCGGCTGCTCGGTTTCCTCCGAGCCAACACCGATATTTTTGCATGGTCACCGACCGACATGCCAGGTATACCAGCCGAAGTAATTACTCATAAACTTAACATTAAATCTAACTGTAGGGCGGTCCGGCAAAAGAAGAGAAGCTTCGTTCTCGAGCACCAGAAAGCCGTTGACGAGGAGGTCCGCAAACTGATCGCCGCCGGCCACATCCGGGAGGTCCATTACCCTGACTGGTTGGCTAATGTGGTGATGGTACAGAAAGCCAATGGGAGCTGAAGGATGTGTGTCGATTTCACTGACCTCAACAAAGCCTGCCCCAAGGACAGCTTTCCGCTCCCTAGGATCAACCAGTTAGTGGACGCCACCTCCAGTCATGTGACTCTCAGTTTTATGGATGCTTTTTCGGGGTACAACCAGATCAGGATGGAGCCCTTAGACAAAGAAGCCACCTCCTTCATGACTGAGAAGGGAATCTACTGTTATAAAGTTATGCCTTTCGAGTTAAAAAATGCCGGGGCTACCTACCAGAGGTTGATGAATAAAGTCTTTGAAAGTCAGATCGGGTGCAACATGGAGGTATATGTAGACGATATGCTGACCAAAAGCATCCGAGCTGGCAACCATGTATCCGACCTAATGGAGACCTTCAGCAACCTTCGTCGGTTCCAGATGAGGCTGAATCCATGAAAGTGTATTTTTGGAGTCACAGCGGGCAAGTTCCTGGGGTTCATGGTGACGCAACAGGGGATAGAGGCAAATCCGGACAAAATCCAAGCTATCCTAGACATGAGACCGCCGGTGAACAAAAAGGAGATCCAGCACCTGACGGGAAGGCTATAGCCCTGAGTCGTTTCCTGTCCAGATCGGCTGAGCGGTGCCTTCCTTTCTTCAAGGCCTTGCGAAAAGTCAACACCTTTGAATGGACAGTTGACTGCCAAAGGGCCTTTGAGGAGCTGAAGAACTTCTTGTCGACTCCGCCGCTACTGTCGAAACTTGTGGAGGGGGAGAACCTCTTTTTGTACATGGCCGCTTCCCAGGAGGTCGTAAGTTATGTCCTCATTTGGATAAACAATAAGGGATCTCAGAGGCCGGTGTATTACACCAGCAAAGCACTCCATGATGCCAAAACCAGGTACACCAAAATCGAAAAAATTATTTTCGCGCTAATAGTGTCGGCTCAACGTCTCAGGCCTTATTTCCAAGCCCACTCAATTGTGGTACTAACTGACCAGCCCCTGAGGACGATCTTATCTCACCCCGATACTTCCGGTTGGCTAGCCAAGTGGGCGCTCAAGTTGGAAGAATTTGATCTGACCTTCAAACCAAGATCGGCTATGAAGTCCCAGGTCTTGGCGGATTTCCTGGTTGAATGCACCTGGATTGATGAACTGATCGGGGAAGCTCCAACGAAGCCCCTAGAGGCACCAACCACGGATACGAGGAGGGATTGGATCCTTCACGTGTACGGGGCTTCAAACTCCCAAGGGAGCGGCGTCGGAATCATTCTCGCCAGCCCCGACAGTGTAACGATTGAATATGCCCTTTGCTTTCTCTTCCTGCCATGAACAATCAAGCTGAGTACGAAGCCTTGTTGGCTGAGATGAGACTTGCCAGAGAACTTAAAGTGGAGCATCTCAGGGTGTACACCGACTCTCAACTCGTCTCGAGGCAAATCACTGGGGAGTACGAGGTTCGGGACCCTATCATGTCCCGATACATAGACAAGGTTCGGTCAGAGTCCCTCCTCTTTGCCCATTTCTGTGTCAGCTATATTCCCCAAGAAGAGAATGCCCGGGCTGATGCATTGTCCCGCTTGGCCACCTCAGCCGACGAGACCATGGGGAGGACTTACGTGGAACATCTGCTAGTCCCGAGCATCGAGGCAGCAGATGAGGCTCTGCCGATTGAGCAGGGGCCTTCTTGGATGGACGCTTATGTTCAATATTTCACCAATGGTGTCCTCCCCGATGACCCTTCCAAGGCCAGACTCCTCAAGTGGCGAGCTTCCAAATTTCTAATAATGGATGGACGCCTGTACCGAAGGTCCTTCTCGTATCCTCTCCTCAAGTGTGTCGGTCCTGTTGAGGCTGACTACATTCTCCGCGAAATTCATGAGGGCGCATGTGGGAACCATCTGGGGGCAGAGCGCTAGCGTATAAAGCCCTTCACTAGGGATATTATTGGCTCACCATGCGAGAAGATACGATCGAATTGGTGCGAAAATGTGACAGTTGCCAACGACACGCCAACGTCCAGCGGTAGCCCACTTCTCACTTAAGTCCCATCTCTGCTCCGTGGCCCTTCGTCCAATGGGGGATGGACATTTTGGGACCATGTCCCCCTGCCTCCGGCCAATGAAGATTTTTGCTAATCGCTATCGACCACTTCACCAAATGAGTGGAGGCCGAAGCTCTAGCCAAAATAACTGAAGCAAGAGTGAGAGCCTTCTTCTGGAAATCCATAATTTGCCATTTTGGGCTTCCTAACACTCTCATCACAGACAACGGCCGACAGTTCGACAACGCCCCCTTCAAAGAATTTTGTAGCGAGTTAGGAATCAATCAGAGATTCACCTCCGTCGGACATCCACAGACCAATGGGGAAACTGAAGTAACTAATTGTACTATTCTTCAGAGGCTCCGAACACTGCTCGATGACTTTAAAGGAAGGTAGGTGGAAGAACTTTCCCATGTCCTGTAGGCCTATCATACAACTCCAAGAACTCCCACCGGCAAAACCCCGTTCAGTCTTATTTTCGGAGCTGAGGCCGTTATCCTAGTGGAAATCGGGGTCCCCAGTCCCCGAGTAGAAGCCTACAATGAGGAGGACAACTCAGTCCAATTGAGGGCCAGCTTGGATCTCATCGAGGAGACCTGTGATCCAGCACGAATCCGGATGGCCGCTTATCGACAGAAAGCGACAAGGTATTACAACGCCCGCGTTAGGCCCCGCGTGTTCCGTCCCGGGGACTTAGTCCTTCGGAAGGCCGAGGTCTCGAGACCAAGAGGGAGAAAAATTATCACCTAACTGGGAGGGGTCCTACCGGGTCGCGGAGGCCCTTCACTGAGGAGCTTACCGACTCAAGGAGCTCAGCGGGAGGCCGCTCCCACAAACTTGGAATTCCGACAACCTCCGCCGACACTACCAGTGACGTGCCCAACTGAATGGTTGTAGGTTCGGATATCTCACTCTTCCATATTATTGAAATAAAAATGCTCTTCTTATACAACATTTTGTACCATCTCTTTGTCCTGCGATCATGCCACCAAAGCCCGACTCCCGCATCGGCATCAAAGCCCGACCTTGCGTCGCCACCAAAGCCCGACTCCCACGTCGGCACCAAAGTCTGACTCCTGTGTCGGCACCAAATCCCGACCTTGCGTCGGCACCAAAGCCCGACTCCCATGACGGCACCAAAACTCGGCTCCCGTGTCGGCACTATAGCACGACTCCCGTGTCGGTGTCAAAGCCCGACTCTTGCGTCGGCGCCAATTCCAAATTTCGGTGTTATACCCTGAGCCTGGTCATGATACTCTTAGGTTGCCCTTCAGGGTAAAAGAGACACTGAGCTTGGTTATGATTCCCTCGGGTCGCCCTTCGGGGTTAAGAGGCTCCCTGGCATGGTATCGGGTCACTCCCGCAATATCTCTTTAAATGCCCATGGGGCTATTTGGCCCGTTAGTAGCCTAATGTTGGTGGTCAGGGATTAGTGCATACCCATCCCAAAACATCCCTAACTAAGCTATAAGTGGCCTCGTTCCGACCGGGTTGGTGTGACTCTACACCGTTCCTACAGACGCCAATAGATTACAGCGGGCTGGCGGCTTGGGAAGCTAAGTCTCGGTAATAATAAAAAAAAAGAAAAAGAGAGAGAAGAAAAGAGAAAGAAAGAATCAGCTATTCTAACACAAATGTCAAAGGATACTTCCTTTTCATTGATCAATTAAGCTTTTACAAAATGCCGACCATAGTCGGATTTGAGTACATCGTTTAAAAAAAAAGAGAAAAGAAAAGAGAAGATAACTGAGAGTGCAGGTGGAACTTCAGTTCTTTGCTGGAGCGACGTCGGCTAGGGGGGTGGTATCATCGGCCAGAGAGGAACCCTGGTTGACCTCTTCACCCTCGAGGTCTCCTTCTTTGGGTTCTAAGTCTTTAAGGCCTTCGACGCCAAAGACATTCACTGCCTTGTCTCGGCAGCAATAAAAACCCTGAAGGTAGGCGTCGGCTCCCGCTTCGGCCACCTCCTCGATGAAGACCAGGGAATTCCGGTAGTTCTCTATGGCTTTCTTCCCCGCCTCGGCCACCTCATTGATAAAGGCTTGAGAGTTCCGGTAGTTTTCCATGGCTTTCTCCGCCACCTTAGCCACTTTCTCCACAGCAGCCCGAGCCACGCTTCAGCCTCGGCTGTCCTCTTATCGGCGGCTTTCACTGCCTCCGCGGCCTCAGCAGTTTTGATGTCAGCCAGGCGGGCCACTTCCTCGGCGATTTTGATCTTCTCCTCGGAAGACCTCAGCTCGGATTTCGCTGCTTTGAGCTGGGCCTTGATGTCGACAAATTCTGCCTCGACGGCCATCAATTCCCCTCGGCTGTAATAGCACGCTCGAGGACCTTGCGCATCTGTTGCTGTGCCGCTGTTGCCTCAGCCCGCGCTTGAGATCGGACTATTTCGAGCCTCTCTGCCTCCCCAGCCTGAGTCAGCTTGAGAGCATCTTCAGCTTTCGTAGCCCGGTCCCAGTACTCGAAAGCTTCCCGACGGTAATGATCAAGCCGACGCTCCCCGCTGGCAACAAGGGCTTGAGTGTGATTGAAGATATTTACCATCTGCACATCCAGGCTGATGTCAGTTACCCAAAGTAAACCCATGGAAAACAAATAGGATTAGAATGTAAACTGTTGCTTACCCGAAGCATGGCCGTCTGGCCATCTTTGAAGAGGATTCGGGAGTTGGTCCGCATGATCTCCTCCCGAATAGCAGGCGTGGATGCCACCGACAATAGCTTCCCGGCGAGGTGTGGGTGGTTCATGAGATATGGCCACGAGGAGACCGGTCCTATCTTATCTCCAGTGGGCTCGGACGCGGCACTGCGGGCCTCGTAGCCCAAAACGGCCTTCTGCCTCTTATCGACTGATGCCTCTCTGCTGGCCTGAGGCACTTCCCTTGAGGCCGGCCCAGTGGTCGGCGGATCAAGGTGTTCGGCTGGTTGGATGATGTGGGCCCTCGACTCCTCGGGCGGCATGCCCATAGTCAGATCGACGGGCTCCGGTGGTAGCAGCGGTGTGGGAGATCACCGCGGCGGCAGTGGAGTAGGAGACCATCGTGGGGGCAGTGGCGGTGATTGCATAGGGGATCGACGGGGAGGAGGTGATGGAGTAGGAAGCTTGGGGACATTCTGGGACGCAGGCGGCGATCGGGACCGAGGCCTCTTCCTCGACCCCTCGGCCCCATCATTCGGCCCTTTCCTCTTCTTGACAGCTGCCTTGTGGAAAGCCCCGGCCAGGATGGTGATCTTCATAGCTGCACAAGAGCCGATATTAAAAAAATAAATAAAAAAATAAAGGGAAAAGAAAAAGAGAAATGGGAGCAAAGGAAAAATGCTATCTTCAAAGAGGCCCTCACCGTCATCGGGAGCGATGCCAGCGTGCCGGAGGTTGTCCTCCGACAATAGCTCTCGATATGATGGAATTTTGGTCGCCAGGAGAAGATTGACTTCTTGATCTCTCAGAACTACCGAGATGTTCTTGTTAGCCTCGGTATTGGGCGTGCCCCATTCCCTTCTTACCCCGTCCACCTCGGCGAAGAAGAATCGAGATTTCCATCCCTTTATGGATGAAGGGAGACCTAACCTAAGGGCTCTACCTGGCCGGGGGGCAAATAACCACCAGCCAGATTGAGCCCGGATGGTGTATAGGCTGCGGAAGAGGGAAACATTACTCGGGAGGCCCTGAAGGCGGGTTAGCACTAAGAAGGCACAGATGGCCCTGATTGAGTTGGGAACTAACTGAGCAGGGACCAAATCATATCTATCAAGGAGATTGATGATGAAAGGATGAAGAGGAAGACAAAGACCGGCTTTAAAAAACTCCTCATAAAGGGCAACCCCCCGAGGGGGAGAGGTCACCCTATCATTGGGGCCTAGCGTGATCAGTCGCACCTCTCTGGGTATCCTATAGGCCGCCCTAAAGGTCGCAAGATCAGCAGAGGTAACCGTGGAGGCGGTCCCCTCGGGGGAACCCCTGCTTGCCCTAGAAGACGAAGCTACCCTAGAAGGCGGAGTTACAGGCGCCGGCGGACTCCTAGCAACTGGTTCCCTGGCCATAGCCCTATGGGTCGGGGAGACCTGGTTTGTGGAGGACCGAGAGGGCGAATTAGAAGAAGACGACGGAGAAGGCATGAGGAACAAACCTGGACAGAGGAAGGAGAAGAAATTGGAGAAGCTCTTGGGCCGGGAGAAGAAGAAACTTAGCGCAGTAGAAAAAAATTGAAGCTAGAGCATGCCATCACTCATATAATTCTTATAGACATCTTCAAAATTGTCCCGCCCGATGCATCTGCCACGTGGACGCTAGTCATTGAGGACTTTGCGGTGATGCTCCGGGTGCGAGGTAGACGAGACTCCCAACCAATGAGAATGTATCGGTGCCAGTGATTTGACGGCTCAATGATGGTCGCCGATATTTTGGGATCTCAGACTGCTTCCTAGCCTCGAGGCGAATCTGACAGTTAGGATGCAGAGATGATAACGCCCCACGATCCTGTTGCCATAAAGGAGCTGTCTTATCAAGGACACGTGTGCGGAGACCCTTCAACGCGATGGGGGGATCAGTCGCTAGAGATTCGATGCCCCTTTCATTTAAACATTGACACCAATTCAGGGGCGGGGGGGCATCTGATGTGGCTAATCGGGACAAAGGGCCCACAGGATGTTAGGACCGCGAGCCCTATGTCGCGTGGTCTGACGGCAATCTAGTCCCTTGGTGTTGGGCTCACTTCGGCCCATATCGATCCCCGTGTTGGCCAAGGCCCGTCTAGGCCTCGGTGCCGGTTTTGGCATCAGCTACGACCCGCTCAGGCCTCCGCATCGGCCAGGGCCCACCTTGGTCTCGGTGACGGCCTCGGCCCATCTCGACCTCCGCGTTGGCTGCGGCCCATCTCGGCTTTGGTGTCGGCTTCGGGGTTGGCCTTGGTCTCGGTGTCGGCGTCGGCTTCGGTGTCAGCCTCGACGTCGGTCTCGGCGATGACCTCGGTGTCGGCCTCAGCGTTGGTCTCGGCAATGACCTCGGTGTCGGCCTCGGCGTTGGCCTTCGGCGACGGTCTTCCACGTCCAAGCTACGTGGCCCACTTCCCTTAAGAATGGCGGATCACGTTACCATGAACATGCCCGGTGACGTGCGCAATGAACGTGCTTTCCCTTGGCGCCGCTAACGACGGGTATGGCCCCACGTTCAGTCCCATTACCTGTCCTTTGTGGCACGTTGAAGACCAAAAATTAACAACCGTTTGAAAGGGACTTGACCACGACGAACAGAGGGTAAGAGGGATCCTGGAATAGGTATAAAAGGCCCCCGGCCCTTAAGATAGGGGGTCAAGCTCTATTCAATCATTCAAGAACAATAATCCATGTTCCCCAAATCATTAACTTGGGCGTCGAAGGGTCCCCGCCGGAGTCATCGGTTCGGTACTTTTCTTGCAGGTTCCTGAGTGGAGGAAGGGGCCCCGCCATCCCCTCAAAGGCCCACGAAGATTTCTTCTTACCCAACGCTCATTAAAAGTGATCTGGCGGCAACAGTTAGTATACATTATTTGCATGATGCTTAATTGCATTTATAATGTCATATTTTTAACATTTTTTTATATAATTTATTTATTATAATATGTATATTCATAATTGTTCTGCTTGCAGAAAGAATTTGAGTGGGATCCAACCCTAACTCCTGTTAGAATAACTTGGACTTCACTTGCTCGCTATCGATACTCTGATAATTTATGTCACTATCGGAGGGCATCGAAACACTCCGCTTATATCTTCGATTCTATATAGGATGACTGGCAGTAGCAATGGGCGGATCCCCAGTGGCGGAGGAGGTTGGCCACAGCTAGCTCAAACCGCCAATCCGAGCAAGTTGGTCCGAGCATTGGCCTTTTCTGCCACATAGCAAGATTTATTTCGATTGAAGAGCATCGATGTCGTCTTGTAAATATATAAATTTATTGATTTTGTATACTTATTAATGATAATTTTTTTAAAATGAGCATTACTATAAATTTGAAACGTTATTTATCAGAGGCTGAAGGAAGGCGCCGATCCAGGGCACTGGCAGTTGTTCAAGGTGACCTACATAAGAAAAGATGGGTCTTGGGTCGATAGTCGCTCCCAACGTATTAGAGTAAGTAAATCATTAAAAACATGATGTGTTTATTGATATATTTTCTCTAATATGAGTTGTATTATATTGATATGTATTCTTTGCAGGCATATATGGATGAGCTATTATCTCAGACCTCTCAAACCACACAGCCATTAGAGAAGGGAGGGTCCACGCTCGATCCTTCGCTGCAGGAGAGTGGCTGCATCTTCTTAGAGGTTGTTGGTGTACAACCAAATAATCATAGAGTTTACGGTCTGGGCGTCAAAGCTTTTGCATTCTTCGATTGACATAGTTCCTCTTCTTTCAATCAGGATGGCATCAGCAATTATGAGTAGATTGAGTGTTCCATCACAGAACGTATGATATCGGATATGATGACGAAGATCATGGACATCCAACGGAAATAATGAGAGGAGCACGTTTGTTATGAGCAGAAGTTGCAGAAGATGCAATTGGTTATGCATATGTCACAGTCAACACCAGCTCTAAATGACCCTCCCTTCAGTTGATCGGCATTGATATTTTTATATTTTATTATATTTTATAATGTGCTACTTTTTTATTTCTACGCTACTTGTTTTTATTATTAATATATTATTTTTTAATATATTATTTCTATTTTTAATGAAATATTATGTTTATGAATGTATCTCTTATTAAAATTGAATATTATTTAAGTAGGTTAATTAAAATAAATAAAATAAAATTTATAAAATTTTATTTAAAAAAAATTAGTGATGCCTAACATGCATCGCTAAATAGCTAATTGTTGTCGCTATTTAGTGATTCCCATTTTGATGTTGCTAAACTCGTCGCTAATTAGCAATGAAATAACTCAGTGTCACTAATTTCGTAGCGATGATCATTTTAGCGATGAATTTTTTAGCATCGTTGTTGCATCGCTAATGGGATTAGCGATAAATTTTTTTTATTAATGACACCAAAATGATGTCGCTAATTTTTAAAATTCTTATAGTGATCTTTTTTAATTTAATTTTTAATTTTATATTAGTTCAACATATAATTTGTTAAAATATTTATTAAATTTTTTTGAAATATATTAATGAAAAATATGTTATTTTTCTTGTGATAATATTATCATTTAGATAAATCGACGGTCAGAAGAGTTGCTTCCAAAATTAGCATCTATTATTATTATGTACATCAATCTTCATAGGGCTATTATTGCGTTAATTGATATATTGCATACATACTATGTCACTTTATTGATTAGAAGAAGTAATAAGAGAAAAATGATTGATCTTGATGAGTATGATAGATACAAGATTAGAAAAATTAGTTTACATAGGATTGTATTTGATTCGAATAGTGAATAGGAGGTAATGAAATCCTTACAGAAGCAATGAATAGTGAAGAGAAGGTCCAATTTGTAGATCCTACCGAATTTAAGAGTAATAACTCCATTCCCCAAGCTCCTACCAGTCATGTTCAACAAAGTGCTTTTTTATCAAGATCAAAAAAAAAGAAGAAGAAAGGCTTCTAATGAGGAAGAAGTTTTTACATGCACTTTGATTAAGACTATAAACAATTGGCAGGTAATGTGTCAAAGTTCAAGTAAAAGTATTGATAAGTTGGCAGATTATTTTTAGTTTCTTACAAATCATCAAGAGATGATGAAGAAGCTTTATGAGGCAATAGCGGAGATTGAAGATTTGGGGTTGCATGAGTCATTGATGGTTAAAGCTGGATTGATCATTGCTTGTGATAGTGCATGTCTGACTTACTTTTTTTCACTACCTCAGAAGTTGAGAAAATATCATGTATTGGATATTTTTGGTTTGAATCCTAGTTAGAACATCTATGTTGCTAGTTGTGATTGTTTTGGATACTGTGTTTATTTGGTTATTTATCTATAATAGTTTGGTATAAACGTTTGGTTAGCTAGAGGATAGTTTTATTAGTAGTTTTGAATTTGAACATAATAACTTTTGTGTTGTGTTCTTATTTTGAAAACTACAAATGCTTTTTGTTGAGATAGTTGAAAGTATTTTAAAATTTCAAAAGAAGATGTTTATATTATATTATTGTTTAGATTATTATTGAATTATTTATATTGCTTATTACTATTTAGTTTATTATTAGATTATCATATCAAATACAGTAATCAATTTTATTGTTGTTAGAAAATAGTTTTGATCTTTGCAAAAAATCCTTCCTAAAAATTGCTAGAGAATTAATATAGAAATTTAAATACATAAATAAAGTAAAAAAATAAAGACAATATGAATCAAGCCAGGATCGAGGCGTGTTAGACACTGTCCTAAGGATCAGATTTTACCCCTTCGTGCAGGTTATTGGCGATCTGTCCCTAATGTACAATGACCCAGCTCGACCTGATCCTCCTAACACAAGCATGATCGCGTGGAGGTGCAACCCAATGAAACCTTAAGATGCTCAAGAAATAACAACAAAAATAATATAATAAAAGAAAAGAATATGCTCAAGAAATAACAATAAAAATAATATATTAAAAAAATATTCTGATTGATTTCTACCTCAATCTGAATCCTTGAGCGTATTTATAGGATTAGCCCTTAAAAGCTCCAACGGCTCGGCCCATAATGGCCTTAAAGGCCTGATAGCCGTTAGCCCCAAATAACGTCGGAAACGGCTTACAAAATGAATTGTTTGACCGTTTCTGGATGTTGATGAACGTTGGCCTCCAACGTTCATGCAACGTTCAATGAACATCCGCGAGCGTTTCGCTCATGGGCGTTCCCTTTTTTTTAACATTTTTCAACAATCCCCTATAAAAGTTTAAAATAAATAAATAATTATAATAAAAATTTTAGAGCATCTTATAATGCGCAATAGGTGAGGTGTTCTGTGGACTTGAACCTCACTTAGTGTTGATTGTATATACTGAAGGAACCATAGTGGATTAGACCTTGAGCTAGGTCCTTTGACTCAGACTTCTACTAATCATACACACAGTATGGATCAATTAGGTTTAAGCAGTCAGCGCATATTAAAGGCCTTGCGCTTAATACCTTGATTTTTCATAAGAATTCTTTAAGGTTAGCCCAAACCTTTAGTCATGGCCTAATATGACGATTCTCATATTGGTGAATCCTCCAAGGGTATTTGTGACTAATACCTTGCAGATAACCTACCTCGGATCCATTAAGAGAATCACTCAACCTTACACAAATTTACTTTATCACTTTATAAGAGCACTCATCATAGGGATGTGTTAAATTTTTTTTTAAAGTTTGTGCTCTAACACATCACTCAATTAGCTTCGTTTCTACCATATTGAACCTCATTCATGGGATCTCCAATCATAGAGGTTGGGTATCCACTGCTGGTGACAAAATAATGATGAATCTAGGACTCCATTCCTAGATAATCCCTTGGTTAATTGATTTGCCAAATTCTTCTTGGATTTGATAAATTCCAAGAAAATAACATCATTTTTTTATTTATCTTATATACTTATGGCAAAGCCGTATATGGCTTGGCAATGCTTGATATTCAAGATAAAGCCATACAGAAAAAATATAAGTAAAGGAGATCACAACTTTCAAACTGAAATAAGATAAAACATGGTGTAATCTCTCAATGGCCATTATAACAGAAAACATTTATCTGGAATAAGAAGACTTTTGCATTTATATAAGAATACAGTAATATGCTAATAGCTGCACTTGAAAGTAAAATAATAAAATAATATAAAAATACATCTACATACAAGCTTGCATATATCATGTGCACAAGTGTATGTATGTATGTACGCACATATATATATATATAATACCTATATATACATGTGTATATCATAGAAATTTTTAAGTTTTGTAGCTGTGTGGTAAGTGATGTATAAAGCAAGACTACATTCTACTGATAGAAGCATACATGCTACTGCCATCCCAATTTTATGCCAATAAAAATTGTTTTAGGTTCACTTATAAAACTCAAGACAAGCATTAAAAGACACCAGCACTTTTCTCCTTTTTTTTCTTCTCTTTTCAGATCTTAAACCATTATCGCAAATTTCAAAAGACAGAAAAGCTATAGATATGCTTTTCTAAACCGTGTTGCATTGAAGCTGTCGATGACTAAAACACTTCATAGCCTGGATGTCTAAATTTCAATAATACAAACATAAATACTGCTGGATATGCACCATTAGATCTTGCAACAAGGGATCTAATTTTGGCAATAGTAAGATTGGTCACATTTAATGAACAAGATGGCATCAGATATTTGATGAATTGTTGCAGAAAGCAGCAATGTTATGCCTAAAGGAATGTAACATGATCGACTTAAATATCTAAACTTTGTGCAGTCATGGGTGCACAACATTACCAAAGAAGGATTCCAAAAACGTATCTCCTGACCTGGAATGGAATGAAACAAGATGTTCTTCAACCCAGAAGAGATTCCTGATGCTTTGGAGTCATTAGCAATATTTTTGACCCAAAAATTCATGGTTAGAATGTATAGCAACTGATGATTGAGAGGAGCTTATTTGTCATTGCTAGGTAAGTGGTACTATTAATATATATATATAGCATGCACTGAAAAAATAATTATGCATGTATCAACCCGCACGTCCCACATGAATAATACATTCATATATATCATTACATAAGGATTCTTTTGCTTGAATATAGATCTATGAATATATGTCAATACAGGTATATGTTGTCTATTATGCATATGTATATATATATAAATGTACATTATATATTCATACAAAATATGCATACTCAAAAGAATAATTTTTTAAATAACTTATAATAAAAAATCTAGCAATTTATAGAAAAGAAAAAAAATCTGGTCCTTAGCTGTTAGAAAATAGTTTTGATCTTTGCAAAAAATCCTTCTTAGAAATTGCTAGAGAATTAATATAGAAATTTAAATACATAAATAAAGTAAAAATAAAAGATGATATGAATCAAGCCAGGACCGAGGCATGTTAGATACTGCCCTAAGGATCAGATTTTTGTCCTTTCGTGCAGGTTATTAACGATCTGTCCCAAGGTACAACGATCCGGCTTGACCCGATCCTCCTACCACGAGTACGATCGCATTGAGGTGCAACCCAATAAAACCTTTAGATGCTCAAGAAATAACAATAAAAATAATATAACAAAAGAAAAGAATATGCTCAAGAAATAACAATAAAAAAATATAATAAAAAATATCTGATTGATTTTTACCTCAATTGAATTAACCTATTTATAAGCTTAACCTATAAAAGCTCCAACAGCTCGGTCCATAATAGCCTTAAAGGCCTAATAGCTGTTAACCTTAAATACGTCAGAAACGGCTTACAAAATAAATTGCTTGGACCGTTACGTTGATGAACGTTGGCCCTCCAACGTTCACAACTCCAGTGGACGCGTTCCTTTTTTTTAAACTTTTTCTAACTACTGTAACATTACCTGTATATACGAAACAAAGTAATCAACATTACTGACAATCTATCTAGTGGTAATCTATTTTGTAGACAATCCAGATTATATTCAGAATTGTTTGGCAATGCATAAAAACACAACTCAAAAGTTGATTGAGCTGTCAATTGCCCCTTAATAAATATGGACAAATTAGTAAATATATGCTTGTGATATCTGCATTATTGAAGCATTAGTTCCAATCAAGCGTCCCTTGCCTTGTCCGCGGGCAACCAGTGCCTGCCACAAAAGATATTGACGTGGTCTTTTGTGGTCTAGCTAATTCTTTTATACTTAATGCTCAACATAATCCAACTGGAACGGCACCAGCACTAGATCATGAGTGTGGGGTGAGTAGACCTTTCACTCCCTTTCGTTTTCAGTTTCTTTCAGAAGGTCCGGATCGCTCATTGGTCATCAGACTGGAAACTTTCAATTGCAATCGGACACCAAGACCGGGAGATATTTTTTTCCTCGCACGCGAAGTGGGCGGAGAAATCCCACTTCGCCTCTGAAATGCAATTGAAAAATCCCTCTCTCACACACAAGATAGGTGGATTCCGCTTTGGCCGTCGCAATCAGAGTTTTTCTTTTTCTTTTTGTTGTTTTGTTTTTTAAGGGAAGGCAATCAGGTAATTGAAGTCCAACTCTTCCCTATTTGCTCATAGAATTTGTAAGTTTAGTGTGGTACTCCAAAACTGAATTGAACAAAAGAATGCTCACGACACTTTATTCATGAGGAGACGTCCAAGAAAAGCGTATGGTTCATGCGGTTTCATGGGTTTAGGATAGATTTTAGTCCTAGGATGAAGGTTTATGGGCTCCACAGGTTTAAAGCCCAGGTTGTTGAGTCTTGAGAGGACTAATTTGTCATTGAATTGGATTTGGGCCCAAGGTATGAATTGATTCAAATGAGTTTTTTAGGATTTATTATGTATGTAATTAGGCATCTTTTTTTATCTTGGAAGCGATCATGGATCGTGAATCTCATTATGGGATTGGCCCGTAGCCCTATCGAGATAACAGTTGCTCCAATGCCTCACCGCTTTCAACTTTAGGTGTACGTCACCTCATGCGTTGGGAATGAGGTTTGTCCTGAAAGACAATTCTAACTCTTCTATTAATTCTATAGAGACCATTTGGCAGTAAGTATGTGCAACGCCTAGCTGTTGCCACCTAAGGTTCTTCTTGTTATTTTACCTTCCGATAAGGATCCTATCATATTGAAGCCTATGCCACCGTCCATGGCTCCCATGGCAATCACAACTAATTCTCTTTCTGGTACTTTGTGACACAATATATTGGCTAATGGGACCTAAGTTCAACCTAGATGGCTAATGCCATCCCCTTGTTATTCCAATTTGATAAAACCACAAATATATTCTACACCATTGATATGACTGGTGCAGCCACAAGGGCAATTTTGGCAAAACCAAAACATTAATGCGCCCGGCGTCTCCAAGCCCGCCGAGTCAGCCCCGACCACTCCTGGTAGGGTAATTTCGGCAAAACCAAAACATTAGTGCGCTCGACATCTCTAAGCCTGCCGAGTCAGCCCCGACCACTCCTGGTCGGCCCCTTTCGGCCCCGGCGTCTCCAAGCCCGCCGAGTCGGCCCCGACCACTCCTGGTCGGCCCCTCTCGGCCCCGGCGTCTCCAAGCCCGCCGAGTCGGCCCCGACCGTTCCTGGTCGGCCCCTCTCGGCCCCAGCATCTCCAAGCTCACCGAGCCGGTCCCGACCATTCCTGGTCGGCCCCTCTCGGCCCTAGCGTCTCCAAGCCGGCCGAG
>UESW01004301.1:89030-137605 GCA_900491605.1 Calamus simplicifolius
CTTTATTGGAAATTTCATAATTACTTTTGGCCAGAAGGCCTACAGAAATTACGTTCAATAAGAACGTTGGGCAAAAATGACAATCATTTAGTATAATGACATTTCTATTGAAAACTATTTCAAGAACTCCTAATGCCAGTACTGGAACTAATCTTCCATCGCCGACATTAGGAATCTTTCATTGTCCTCAAATCTTCTGGTGACCTGTAGTCCCTGCAATGAATTGCAAATGTTAAAAGGACTCCCGGTATCCAATACCCAGGTCTGATTATCATATATAGAAAAATTACAAGGTGTTATCATATAAATACCTTGTTGAGCAACATCTTGCTCCTTTTTCTTCTTTGGCCTGTTTGGATCAAGTGTGGCAATGTAAAGAGGACAGTTCCTCTTCCAGTGCCCTTGCATCTTGCAGTGAAAGCATTCAGCTTGACTTTTATCAACTTTCTTCTTCTGCATCTGACCCCTTATAGATGTCCTAGCATGTTGCACCTTTTATTATTCTTTTTCTTCTTCCCTTTCCCAAAGGGTTTACGCCCTACCTTAGATCCTTCAACCACATTAACCAAACCCTTAGAGAGCTGGTTATCCTTCTCAAAGTTCTGTAACAACCCCAACAAACCGTGGTAGTTGACTGCAGGCTTTGTCATTCGAAAATGAGTAAGGAAAGGTCGGAAGGATGGAGGCAAGGAATTCAGGATCGCATCTTTTCCCAACTGCTCATGTAAGGGAAAGCCGAGCTTGCTTAGGAGTTCTATCTTCTCGATCATGTACAATACATGATCAGTGACAGGAGATCCATCCCTCATTCGAGCATTGAAAATAGCACAACTAGTCTTGTGCCTTTCAACATCGTCGGGTGTGCCGAAAGATTCATTCAACGCTTGAATGATTTCTTCTGGCTGAGCATTCTCGAACCGGCGACCGAATTCATCGTTCATTGCTGCTAGCATGATACAACGCACGCTAGTTCTATCATTGAGCCACTTCTGATAAGTGTCTCTCTCAGAACTTTGGGTGTTTGCATCAGGTATCTTTGGTGCAGGATTATTCAGAATATATAGAATCCTCTCATGCTCAAGGACGATCTTAAGTTTTCTGAACCAGCTATTGAAATTGGAACCATTCAACTTGTCACTATCCAATAGGGACCTTAATGATAAATTAGTGGCCATGTTCTGCATAAGGAAAAACTAAAGTTTATTAGTATATAAATTGATTCAGTCTAAAGACTTGGACTTTAGTCTAAAGATTCTTCCACTATTTTGTTCAAATTGGCAGCCTCTACACCCCAATTCGAAGAATTATTCTTAATTCTTTAGCGGGCACTAAGATCTACATAAACTACATACAGGCCCAAGTGAAGCTTGGCTAACCCATATGCATCTAAGAGTAGGTTCAAAACCAATTGTTTCCCCAAACAATTCTTAGTGTTCAGTTTTGCCCCATGTACCTCTTCAGCAGGCATGAAGTGCCTCCACTGAAAGTTCTGGTTAGGTCCAACCATTAAATGATATAATCAGTGTAACCTATCAATAGACAACCAAGCCCGAGTGAAGCTCGGCTCACCTGACTGTCTATTTAATAGTTACGCTGACTTATCATATAATGAATGATAATTCCGATGGTTGACAAGCACCAGGCATGGAGTGCCTCCAATGATTATCAAGACATCGGACTCATTATCACCCACCTTAATGGGAGGCTATGATCTAGTTATCATATAACTATTTCATTTTAAGGACCTAATAATTTTAGAGGATTTTAATAATATGAAGATAAATTGACTAATCAAGTTCTCCCACTGAATCTATGAAATCGGTAGAATGAAACAAGATTAAGTCAGGTTAAGTGGCACCTAAATCAGTCAGACTGATTTCCTTACAGGCATGGGTCAACCCGAATCAGGTAAATGATCTGAATCATAAATGGTTCACCACATGACCAGGTGAGTGAGATCGATGGGAGGGATATGCCATTAACTCGTTAAAGACGCATCAATACGAGTAGCTCCCAATTAAAAACCATTCGATCGTTGATCCTAGAGCAACTTGCCAACCCACCTTGACATCATATGGTTAACCAATTCTGATTTGACCATCTAATAGATTCATGCTCAACCACGGAGCCTAATCTACTTCCATTTGGTTTAATCAAAGAGAAGGACATGATCAACTACAACTATTGTTTGATTTAGAGCATTCTTAACCTAATCTAATTAGATTTGAACAAATACTCTTTTAGTCCAGTTGATTTAAACCTTAGGTCTAACCCTTTATGGACCCGATTTAGCTAACCCAAATGATTAAATATATTTCATGTTAACATGTCATATATTTCAATCAAGCATAATGTTACTACTCATAATTCCTATATTTAGATCATATCTAAAAGATTATGAACTAATATTTGACATTCAAATAAAACTCTCATAAATATTTGTATGTTTTATAACATAGACATCATGCCATCATATATCATATCTATGTTTTTATACTAAACATGCAAATATTATGGTTTTATACAACATCAATATGTATCAAATATAAAATATCTTTTGAGAGTGTGTGTAATCTATGTTTTGATGCCAAAGCACAATTTAAATTTTCTTTAAACAAAGCATCAACGATAAAACAATCGCACGGCAATATGTCACAGAATACCTCATTGAATGGGTAATTCGGATTTTCAATCCACCTGTGACCATATGGCCTTGTGATAAGTTTTAGCCATAATTACACAATTAATGAGAATATTAATTTACATGCAATAAATTAGATCATTAACGAAACCATGGCTCTGATACCATTTGTAGGGAGAAATAGTCTCCGAGGCATGCATATTTTTAAAAATTGATAACTATTATCATTGCGGAAATTAAAAGATTACATATTAATCTATCTAATATGCATCAAGATCATATCTTTGCCTATATATTCAGGATCGTTTGATCTAAAATATGCATATAAAAACATCAAGATCATATCTTGATCTTCAAGATGACTAGTCACACTATTATCTTGAAGCCTGCCTTAAGATCTAGGGATCAAATCACTTACCTTAAGAACAGTAGGTAAATCCTTATTGCAGCCGTTCAATCGTCCGGCCTCTAGTATCGTCCACGCGAAGCCCCGAATGATCGATTTCGGGAGTGCTAGCTCGGAAAAATAGCTTTGCTGATCTTGAATCCTCCACTTGAATCTTCCTCCAAGATCCACCAGGCTTCCGCTAACACCAGAATCACCAGGATTTTCTATTCTAACATTTTAGAATTTAGAATTACAATCCACGACAAATCGTGTATTGTTGTTCTATTTTTTTCTGTTTCTGGTGAGGGAATGCCCTCTATTTATAGTCTCATTTAGCCTTGACATTTAATTCTGACATTTAAGAATCCGTCGTTTGGCAAAAGCGAAGAGACGCCGAAGGCGCGCTTGGTTTAATTCCGACGTTCGGAGAAAACCAAGGAGTTTTGGTTTAGTTCCGTCGTTCGGAGAAAACCAAAGAGACGAGGGATAAATCCGACGTTCGGTAAATAAATGTCATGCATTAAATTCTATCTCATGAGATGAGATTTTAGCCATCTCATCATATGAGATCCATATTTGAGAGGTTTGGGTTCTGATCTGAATTTATTTGACTTAACCCACATAGATCATGGTCCAAGCCCAAATCAAATTTGGCTAGTCCTGAATCTATTTAAATCCAAATCAAGTCTAATTTCAAATCAATATTTGAAATTGACTTAGTCCTTCTAATAGACTTAAACCAAATTGAATCTTATTCAATTGTACTTAACCCAATTGAGATAATTCAATCAATCAAATTGATTAATTAAATCATATACGATTCTCAATCGTTGATCAGCAAATAGATCATCCTAGGAAACTTCTATGCGTGTGACTCTCTAGGTTCGAACCTAAGCCGGTAGCATAGAAACAACTTTCTATACTAATCGATGTGCCCATCTAGCAATGGAACCCGACGTCCGGATAGGTCGAAGAGTTGCCGAGCAAACTCCAAGAACCCTAAGAAACAGTTACCGTATAATTCATCCTCTTGACCACAAATGCTAAGGATGGCTTAAGAGCCTGTCAACTCTAAATAGCAAATCCATAAAGTGATTTCAACTTTAGTGATCATGTGACTTTCACATGAAGTGCCTTGGCCAAGGTCTTGCTAAATTGAAACACAAGCATTTCTCCTTTTAACGGGATAGGTCAAATTCCATCTTGATCACAACTGACTACCACAAGTACTTGACTGCACCCAGTAACCTTTCGTAGCTGGATTAGAAATCCAGGTGGTCCGGCACCTAAGTACAATGAGTTGCTTGTAAGCCACTGGTTGTGATCTTCAGGTCTGAAGGATACTTATACCTATATCTTCTCGGATTAACTCTTGACAGCAGAGTATCCGAAATGAGTCACGTTCGGTGAAATGTACTCCTACACTTTCACCTGTATGTCATACCAGTGTCTCTACACTCCTTGGTTAAGAGGATAACCAACAAATATGATATACAACGTCCTATAATTGATAGTACTATGGCCCTGTCATAGTATATCATTTGGTCGCGAACTCTTTTAAGGACCTTCTAAGATAAATCCTCCTTTATCGTGAGGAAGATCCTAAGGGCTTCATTACTTTCAGGAGTATTAAGAAGATGTTCTTGTAATGAATAAACTGCCAAATAACTTTTATTAATATATCAATTTATATAAATTTACATCAGCACAATCATCAAATGATTGGCTTTAGGATACAATTCCCAACACCAACTATCACTAGCTGATAGGACTTAGCCCACCAACCGCCGTTTTCTCCCTCTCTGATGGGATAGGACCCATCAACCAGCCCAGGTTCACACAACTCCCGAGAACTCCGTGGACATTCCCTTTTCACGGAATTCCACATGATCATGCAGATGTCAACCCCTATAAAGAGGTGAATCCACTCAGTAATCAGGTATGGACGATAACCCCAAAAAAAATCGCTATCATAACACCCAGAGAGGAATCCCTCCTCCCCGGGAAGACCCTTTTCATCTAAAAAGAGCTCATTCTAGCTCCTCTTCTGCTGTGGCTTCGATTGCTGACTTGAGCATCGGAGGGTCCCTCCGGAGAATCCCTCTGGTCCTGGGGCTTTTTTGCAGGAAACTCGGTGAAGCAAAGATCCTCCGATTAATCCGCTTTCTCATCCCAACGTTCAGGATCAGTGATCGGACGTCATCAGATTGGCGCGCCAGGTAGGGGGACGCAGTGCAGGATGCAGCAGGTATCTCAGGGCCTCCCTGTGCCCCTCTTTTCTTCTTGAATCCATGGTGGTAACACGAGCTCAGGATGCTTCTGTTAGCTGTCCAGCGGGGCTTCCCCCTCCAGTTAGGCAGCAGGAGGCCAATCCCCCTGCTACCGATCCTCTCATCACCTGCCCACCGCCAGATGCCACTGTTCAGACTGCGGAGCGACTAGCGACCCTCTCCCAACAAGTCCAAGCTCTCACCGCTATGGTCCACGGGCTCCAGCAGCAACAGTCCGTGGCCACCCAGCACTAGACCGCTCCCCCCGCCAGTCAGCAGTCAGCGAGGGGAGGCTCTCCTCGGCGGGAGGCCGATCGATGGGAGGCCGATCGTTGCCCAGCTTCCCCTAGGAAGCCTTGCCGTGAGCCCCCCAAGCGGCCACAATCCCCCGATCGTGGCCCCAGCAAGCTTCCTCCCGAGCTGCATTATCAGGAGGAGCCAAAGCGGAAGTCCCGACTCCCGCATCTTTTTCCTTCTCTTTCTTCCTCTTCTTCTTCCTCGAACCATCCCAGAGGGCTCCGCAATCAACCACCAGGTGGAGGAACGCCTGGATGAGTACAATAGGCGACTAGATGAACTTGCCAGAAAATCAATCACCAAACGGAGGAAGAGTTTGACACCCGTCCTCCTTACACCCGCGGATATTGGAGGAGCCTGTTCCCTCCCGATTTCGCTTCCCCCAGGTAGATCCGTACGACGGTACGACAGATCCTCTCGACCATCTCGAGAGCTATAAACCGATGATGCAAGTCCAAGGTGCTTCGGATGCCCTTCTCTTAAAGCCTTCCCTATCACTCTACGGAAGGCCGCTCGCGCATGGCACTCGCACCTGCCCCCTCACAGCATCGATTCCTTCCGAGAGCTGGAGAAGGCCTTTCTGGCGCACTTCGATGCATGCCGGTGGATCCCAAGGGTAGCAGACAGCCTCTTCTCCATGCGCCAGAAGGAGGGGGAGTCGCTGCGGGACTTTGTGTCCGGTTCAAGGCTGCCGCCCTCGAAGTCTACCATCTCGACGATGCGGTAGCAACATTGGCGCTGAAGCGGGGACTCCTCTCATCCCGCTTACCTTCTCTTGGATAAAAAACCCCTGAGCTCTTATTCCGACCTCCTCTTCGGGCTCAAAAGTACATCCGTGCGGATGAGGCTGACTTCACCCGTCGAGAATCTTCAAGGAGCTCCAGTCACAAGCCCGCTCGCCCTGAGCCGAGTGGACCCCCTCGACACCGGCGATCTGACCCACCTCACGACCCGACAAAGGCGCCGGAGCCCTGTCCCGATGAGAGCAAGCTCACGCCTCTTCTCTCCCCTCGATCCCACATCCTAATGGAGATTGAGGGTGAGCCTTACCTCCAGCGCCCTCCCCCAATGAAGAAAGGTCCTCCCTGTGACAAAATTCGTTATTGCCGATTCCACCAGGATTATGGCCATGACACTAACAGCTGCTATAGCTTGAAGCGGGCCATCGAGGAGCTCATTTAGCGGGGCTACCTCGGAAAGTATGTTCAGAAGGCACCGCTGCCGTTGCCGACCCTCATGGGACCTCCACCTGTTCAAGCCGCGGTCGACAACGCCCCACGGAGCGGACGGTGGGAATGGTGTCCTGGGGATCAGCCTCTGCATCTAAGCGGCCGAGGGGGGAGGAGGCGCCGAACAATGTAATTCCTGAGGGGGAATATGCTGTTATGGAAAATGTCAACAATGAAGGCGTCGTCATCTCTATGACGATCGCCAAGCACCTGTAAAAAGGATATTAGTTGATAGTGGCAGCTCAGCTGACATCCTTACTTATGATGCTTTTGTTCGGATGGGATTATCTTTAGACTCCCTTCAACCTGTGGAGCCCCGTTGGTCGGGTTCACTAGGGACTCTGTAAGGGTTGAAGGCGAGATGCTTTTGCTGTGACAGCCGAAACGCCGCCATGCCAAAGCACAGTGATCATGAAATTCTAGTCGTGAGGGTCCCTTTGGCGTACAATGCCATTCTCGGGCGTCCAGGTCTGAACCTTTTGGATGCAGTTATCTCCACCCGACGTTTACTGGTGTAGTTCCCCACTAGTGCAAGAGTTGGAGAGATGCGCAGTGAGACCAGCCCGGTCCTACCCTGTTACCACGCGGCATCAAGTCCTCTGGAAGCTGAACCAACTTTAGAAGCATCCGACCCCAGGGACTCTAGCAAGGGAGGGGAACCAGCTGAGCACCTCCTAACTTTCCCTCTTGGAGATGACTCGACGAAGACCGTCCGTGTCAGCGGACTCCTTCCCCCAGAGGATCGGGAGTGCCTCTTAACCTTTTTGAGGGCTAACTCAGACATTTTGCTTGGTCAGCGTCTGATATGCCCGGCATCCCTCCGAAGGTAATCACCCACAAGCTCAACATTGACCCACGGTACCGTCGATCTGCCAAAGGAAGAGAAGCTTTGCTCCCGATCGGCAAAAGGCCATTGACGAGGAAGTCAGCAAGCTGCTCAGTGCCGGCCACATCCAGGAGGCACACTACCCTAGTTGGCTGGCTAATGTGGTCATGGTACGTAAGGCAAACGGGAGCTGAAGAATTTGCATAGACTTCACCGACCTCAATAAAGCATGTCCGAAAGACAGCTTTCCCCTGCCAAGGATAGATCAGCTGGTGGATTCTATCTCGGGCACGAACTCCTCAGCTTCATGGATGCCTTCTCCGGATATAATCAGATAAGGATGGACCCCAGCGACGAAGAGCACACATCCTTTGTAACGGAGAAAGGCATTTATTGCTACAAAGTGATGCCTTTCGGCCTCAAGAATGCGGGGGCAACCTACCAAAGGTTGATGAATAGAGTGTTCCAGGACAGCTAGGCCGAATATGGAGGTCTATATAGATGACATGCTGACAAAGAGCACCCGCGCCTCCGATCACGTCTCCGACTTGGAAGAAACCTTTAACAACCTCCGTCATTTCCAAGTCAGCTGAACCCCAAGAAATGTGCTTTCGGGGTCACGGCGGGCAAGTTCCTGGTTTCATGGTGACCCAGCGGGGATCAAGGTGAACCCGAAGAAGATCAGCGCCATACTCGACATGAGGCCACCATCCAGCAAGAAGGAAGTGCAGCGACTAACAGAGAGGATAGCGGCTCTAAGCCGTTTCCTCTCCAAATTGGCCGAGAGATGTTTGCCTTTCTTCAAGGCCCTACGAAAGTGAACAGCTTCGAGTGGGCGGATGATTGCCAGAAAGCCTTCGACGGGTTGAAGGCGTTCCTGTCCTCTCCGCCACTCTGTCCAAGCCAAGAGATGAGGAAAGTCTCTTCCTCTACTTAGCCGCTTCTCCGGAAGCCGTTAGCTCAGTCCTGGTGCGTCTTGACGCCGACGGGACCCAGAGACCTATCTATTATGTGAGCAAGGTCCTTCATGATGCAGAAGTTAGATACTCCAAGATAGAGAAAGTTATTTTTGCTCTGATAGTTTTCGCCCGATGCCTCCGTCCATACTTTCAAGCTCATCCTATCGTGGTGCTCATGGATCAGCCCCTTAGCCATCCTGGCTCATCCGGATACCTCAGGCCGACTCGCCAAGTGGGCCATCAAGCTAAGAGAGTTCGACCTCTCCTTCCAGGCACACCGGCTTGAAGTCCCAAGTTTTAGCTGACTTCCTAGTTGAATGCACTTGGGTGGAGGATGACTGAAGAGGTTGCCAAGGAACATCACGAGCCCAACCAAACGGCGATGGAGAAACTTGGATCCTTTATGTGGATGGCGCATCAAACCTTAGGGAAGCGGCGCCGGCCTCATTCTTGCCGGGCGGGGGAGAGAGGACAGAATGCGCCCTGCGGTTTCTATTCGAGGCCACCAACAATCAAGCTGAATACGAAGCCCTGTTGGCCGGATTAAGGCTAGTACAGGAGTTTGGAATAAGGCGTCTCAGAGCTTTCACAGACTCGCAACTCGTCTCCGAGCAAATCAACGGAGAGTACGAGGCGCGTGACCCTGTTATGACCCAGTACTTGAGCAAGGTTCAGCTTTTGATCTCCCCGCTACCTTACTTCAGTATTAGTTACATTCCCCGGAGCGAGAATGCCAAGGCCGACATCCTCTCTCGTCTGCTACCTCTGCCGACGGCATGGCAAGGGATGCTTACATTGAATATTTAGAAAGGCCTAGCATAGAGGATAGCGAGGAAATCCTCCTGCTCACCCAAGAGCCCACATGGATGGATGCCTACGTCCACTATCTCACTGATGGTACACTCCCTGAAGACTGCAATGAAGCCAGGCTGCTCAGGTGGAGGGCCTCCAAATTCATCCTCCTCGACGGATGCCTGTACAGAAGATCATTCTCCTACCCCCTGCTCAAGTGTGTAGGACCTGCCGACGCCGTCTACATCTTAGAGAAATCCACGAGGGCATCTGTGGAAATCATCTGGGGGGCAGATCCCTAGCTCAAAAGGCTCTTCATCAGGGATACTTCTGGATCACTATGAGGGAAGATGCGGCTAAATTAGTTCAAAAATGCGATGGTTGTCAGCGCCACGCACACATTCAACATCAACCATATACCCCACTGAATCCACTCTCAACCCCATGGCCTTTCGCTCAGTGGGGAATGGACATCCTCGGGCCATTCCCCCCGGCTTTAGGGCAATGGAGATTCTTGCTAGTCGCCATTGACTACTTTACTAAATGGGCCGAGGTTGAAGCACTGGCCAAGATCACTGAAAGCAAAGTCAAAGCTTTCTTCTGGAAGTCGATCATATGCCGATTTGGCCTGCCATACACCCTCGTCATGGACAATGGCCGCCAATTCAACAACGAAGCATTTAAAGCCTTCTGTGACGAACTAGGCATTCATCACCGATTCACTTCTGTCGGCCACCCCCAAACCAACGGAGAGGCCGAGGTCATGAACCGCACCATCCTCAGAGGACTCAGAACTCAGCTAGATGGATCCAAAGGTCGGTGGGTGGAAGAGCACCCCAGTGTGATATGGGCTTACCACACGACCCCTAGAGCCCCGACGGGCGAGACTCCCTTCAGTCTTGCCTTTGGATCCGAAGCCGTCATCCCCGTCGAGATCGGACTACCCAGTCAACGTGTGGAGTCCTTCAACGAGGAAAACAACTCCGTGTTGATTTGGGCTAATTTAGACTTCATCGATGAGGCGCATAATCGGGCGAGGCTGCGCATGGCGACCTATCGTCAGCGAGCGGCCAAGAACTACAATTCTCGAGTTCGTCTCAAGGTTTTTTTTTCCGCGGAGACTTGGTTTTGAGAAAAGCTGAGGTTTCTAAGCCTACAGAGGGAGGCAAGCTATCCCCCAACTGGGAAGGCCCTTATCGTGTCGCCGGGACACTCCACCGGGGGCATACAAGCTAGAAGAACTCAACGGACAACCCATTCCGCGTACCTGGAATGCGAATAACCTCCACCAGTATTATCAATAAAGTATTCCCCTGGGGTATAAGAAATAAAGGAGGTCCCTTCTGACGCCACAGCCTACTCTCCCTCGCACCCAAAGACCAGGTCTCTCAAAAGGAGCTCGCTGGTATCGGCTAACGGGACACCACTCGGCCACAGCACGGTGGTGCCCCCGAGTCAGTTAAGACCCTAACAGCTCCGTACCCGATCGAGTAGTCCCTCAGGTGGCACACAAACCCCTGAAGCAGTTCAAAAGGAGCTCGCCAGCATCGCGGCTAACGGGACACCACTTGGCCCCGGCATGGCGGTGCCCCCGAGTCGGTTAAGACCCTAACAGCTCCATACCCGATCGAGTCACCCCTCAGGCAGCACACAAACTCCTAAGGCATTTCAAAAGGAGCTCGCCGGCATCACAGCTAACGGGACACCACTCGGCCCCAGCACGGCGGTGCCCCTGAGTCGGTTAAGATCCTAACAGCTCTGTACCCGATCGAGTTGCCCCTCAGGCGGCATACAAACCCCTGAGGCGGTTCAAAAGGAGCTCACCGACATCACAGCTAACGGGACACCACTCAGCCCCAGCACGACGGTGCCTCCGAGTCGGTTAAGACCCTAACAGCTTCGTACCCGATCGAGTTGCCCCTCAGGCGGCACACAAACCCCTGAGGTGGATCAAAAGGATCTCGTTGGCATCGCGGCTAACGGGACACCACTCGGCCCCGGCACGGCGGTGCCCCCGAGTCGGTTAAGACCCTAATAGCTCCGTACCCGGTCGAGTCGCCCCTCAGACGGCACACAAACCTCTGAGATGGTTCAAAAGGAGCTCGCCGGTATTACGGCTAATGGGACACCACTCAGCCCCGGCACGACGGTGCCCCTGAGTCGGTTAAGACCCTAACAGCTCTGTACCTGGTCGAGTCGCCCCTCAGGTGGCACACAATCCCCTGAGTCGGTTCAAAAGGAGCTCACTGGCATCGCTGCTAACGGGACACCACTCGGCCCCGGCACGGCGGTGCCCCCGAGTCGGTTAAGACCCTAACAGCTCCATACCTGATCGAGTCGCCCCTGAGGCGACACAAAACCCCTGAGGCAGTTCAAAAGGAGTTCGCAGACATTGCGGCTAACGGGACACCACTCGGCCCTGGCGCGGTGGTGCTCCTCCTAATACCTCCATATGCATTCAGGTCGCCCTTCATATGGAACCCAGATCATGGAGATAGCTCCGGAAGGCTCCGCGTAACCCTCACAGACTTCGAGTCGGCCGGCTCAGCCACAGCCTTTCCCGGTCGACCCTGACCAACCCAGGCACCTCCAATGCTGACCGAGTTGGCGTAAGCCACCCCGGTCAGCCCCGCTCATCCTTGGCGCCCTCGCGATGGCCGAATCAGACTTGACCATCTCTGACTACAGTATCGTGAGGCCTCTTGAGTGACCTTCCACATGGCCGACTTACATTCTGCGGATGCATTCTAACATCATCCGATCCAAAGTCGCAGTTCGGCTACGGCACGGTCAACACATGCAACATTTGAAGCTAAGAAAGCGTTTCAGAAGATGCAACGTTCGGCCGTGACGTTCTCAGCATATGCGATCCGGCCGTGTGAAGCAAAAACACAGTTAGGCATTTTTCCCCAAAAGAAGAAGGAATGGATAGAGCAAAGTTTGATAAAAATCTCTTCTTTATTAGTAATCAAGAAATATGCTAAACTAAGAAGCCTTGACAGAAAAGTTTCTTCATTAACAGTCAAGGATAAGTACCAAATTGGGCCTAAAGCCAGTTACACAAGACAAAAAAGAAAAATGAATAGTGGGTCTTCAAGGCTCGCCGGGGCCAGGCTTCTTCTCGTCCTCTTTCTCTGTTGGCTCCTCATCAGTCTCCCCAGGCCGGATGTCTTCAAGTTCAGCAATATCGATCTCGAGGGCCGCAGATACCTTGACCTTGCACATCTTGAAGCCTTGAAGATAAGCATCGAGGCTGGCCTCGATGACTTCTTGCTTAAACTCCAGCGAGGCCTTGTAATTGGAGACGGCCTGCCCCGCCTCGGCTTCAGCCCGCTGCACTTTGGCCTCGGCCTCCTTGGCTCGCGCCTCGGCCTCCCAGGCCCTGTTCTTGACTTCTTCGGTACGGGCACTGGCCTCATTGACACAGGCCACCGCCCCGGCCTTCTTCGAGACCGCTTCCGCTGCCGCTTTCTCCGTGGCAGCGGCCCTCTCCCCTGTGGCCCGGACCTCCCCTTCGGCGCTCTGAAGCCATTGGGTCAGCTCTTCATTCTGCGCCACGACGGTCTTCGACCTTTCTGAGGCCAACTCCATTTTGGCCTCAGCCATGGAGACCCGGCTCTCCATCTCCCTTAGGCGGCCGGCCACGCTCTCCTCCTGGGCCGAGGCCTCTTGATGAAGGCGAGCAAGGCTCTCGGCCTGCGCCATGCTCTCCTTCTTATATTTGTCGGCCCTCGCCAAGGCCTTGATCATCATATTTGAGGAGTGGGCGAGTGCCTCACGAAGACCAATTGCGCCGTTGGCCATCTGTAGCAAAGGAAACATGTTAACTGCGGGAAGGAAAAAAACATTGGAGAAAATGAGGAAGATTCAAAAAGTACCTAGACAACGGCGACCATGACTATATCCAGGAGTGTGGAGTGGCTCAATCCCCGCATCTCCTCTTTGAACTCGGCGGTCCGAACTCCCGACAGGAGGCGGGAGGCTTGTGCGGCATCCGCCATCGTGCCAATTGTAGGGACCAGCTGTGTCTGTCCCTCCTACGGACCTTCGGCTTGGGGGCGGGCCGGGTGCCGGGCCGGTTGAGGGGATGAGCCCCTCGGCTCACCCCTCCACTTCTCGGTCGCCTTCGCCCCGTCCCGGGTTCCTGGCGACTCGCTCCCCCTCACCGGAAGTTGGGGAGCACTCTCCCTCCCCGGCTCGGCAGTAGTCGGGGGGCCGACAGCGATGGTAACCCGCCCCATCTCAGGCATATCGGCGGCGGCGGGGGTTTCCTCCTCATCTAAGACCACCACCATCGTTTCGGTGGTGGCCGGGATCTCCCCTTCTTCAATTTCAGCCCCAGCTGGCTTCGGAGCCACTCCGCCGACTGGCTTCCTCTCAACCGGCTCCTCCGCAAGCGCCAGGGCCATGAGGGCTGCGGTCGGCCCGGCTGGCTCCCTTCTCCGAATCCTTTTCGCCGGCCTGGATGGCTCTCCAGCCGCCTGCCTCTTCTACCTCAAAACGGCCTTGAAATCGCTGGCGGAAACCTTCATTGCTGCACAGAAAAGAATAATGGGCATTAGTGGTGGCATACAGCAAATCGAAGGACGGGACAGAAGGATTCAGGCGCCAAGCTCACCGGTCACCGGGGCTAACTCGCCTTCTACCAGGTTCTCCTCGGACAGGAGTTCCTTGTAGCCGAGGATTTGACAGTTGGACAGCTGGGTGAATAATTCCCTATCCCTATCCCTTACGGTGGAATCTTCGTTGGAGCTAGTATCGGGCTCCTTCTAAGCGGCCTTTACCCCCTCGACATGGGCAAAAGAAACCTAGGTTTTCACCCTCTAATTTTGGACGGGAGGCCTAAAGGGAAGCTCTACCCGGCCTGGCGGTAAATGCCCACCATGCATCCTCACCTTGACGGTGGAGCTTATAGAAAGCTCGGAACAGAGATAGCCCTGGGCGGGCCCCCTCGAAATGACAAAGGATGACAAAGGCGTAGATGATCCGAATCGAGTTCGGAGTCAACTGTGCCGGCACTAACCTATACCTATCTAAGAGATTAAGGAAAAAAGGATGGAAAGGAAGGCGCAGCCCGCACTGGAAGAACTCCTCGTACAGAGCGACCCGACCTGGATGGTCAGTGGTCACCCTGTCTTCGGGCCCCGGCGCAGACAGGCCAATGAAGTCAGGGACCTGGTATTTAGCCCTAACGGCCTCTACGTCCTTAGAGGTCATGGTTGAGACCACCCCCGATGGACCCGCTGGATCAGAACTCACCGTCGAAAGAAGCGCCGGACAGTGAGAGGACAAGGGGACTGCCCTAATAGGAGGACCGGAGGTGGTCGGAGGTCCTATTGCCCCCGATTGGTCACGGATGACGACGTCACCCACCGACTGAGGCATTCGACTACTAGCTACAGGGGCCTGGTCTTCACTACTAGATTGGGAAGACTCTTCTACGGGTCTCCTGCCCTCCCTAATGGCACGGTGGTCCATAGGTGAAGTAAGGGATGAAACTAACCTGGGAATTGGAAGGACTCAGGTCGCAGAAGAACTCAAGAAAGAAGAAAATGGAAGAAAGCAATGGCAGTGTAAAGGTTTCCGCAGGCTCTTGTAATGCTTTTATAGCTTCCACCATCAGCTAACGCCGCCCGAGATCCTGCCACACAGCGCGCGTCCATTGCGTTACAGGCTGCCAGCCGGAAATCTCGCCTGCGTCCGAGGCGTGCCGCCTTGATTCACTCCAAAAGGCGTGATCCCTAGCCAATCGTAGGACATAGGAAACAGAGCGGCAATGATGGTCCTTACCTTTTTCCATCCCCCGATAAGCTCTCTCTCCGGAGCGATCCGGCGCCAACGTCAGCCTCACCTAACGCATGATTGTAGGAGATCTTCGAAGCGACGCTGCCTCGGGACAAAGCGCCAGCTCATCAAACCATTTAAAGCGCACTAAGGAGGCAATCATTCTTTTTGAATTTTCGCGCCCCTTTCGCCCAAAGGATTGCAGACACGCGGTCCTTAGTGCTCAGGGCTGGAGGGGCATCTGATGTGACTAGTGCATCCACAAGGGCAATTTCAGCAAAACCAAATATTAGTGCGCCCGGCGTCTTCAAGCCCGCCAAGTCGACCCCGACCACTCCTGGTCGGCCGCTCTCGGCCCCGGCGTCTCCAAGCCCGCCGAGTCGGCCCCGACCACTCCTGGTCGGCCCCTCTCGGCCCCGGCATCTCCAAGCCCGCCAAGTCGGCCCCGACCACTCCTGGTCGGCCCCTCTCGGCCCCGGCATCTCCAAGCCCACCGAGTCGGCCCCGACCATTCCTGGTCGGCCCCTCTCGGCCCCGGCGTCTCCAAGCCCGCCGAGTCGGCCCCGACCACTCCTGGTCGGCCCCGACGTCTCCAAGCCCGTCGAGTCGGCCCTGGCCATTCTTGGTCGGCCAGTCTCAGCCTCGGCGTCTCCAAGACCGCCGAGTCGGTCCCGACCGTTCCTGGTCGGCCCTTCTTAGCCCCGGCGTCTCCAAGCCCGCCGAGCCGGCCCCGGCGTCTCCAAGCCCGCTGAGCCGGCCCCAACCATTCCTGGTCGGCCCCGCCCCGGCACTTTCTAGTCGGCAAGGCTGGCCCCGGCCACCCCTGGATGACCCAACTAAGCCTCGGCTCCCTTGGGAGAGTCGAGACTCCCCGGTTTCCTCCAAATCTGCCCCCACACGGCCCTGGTAGCTCAGGACGCTACCTCTCTGACTCGCGCCGCCTGACAATGCCAGATCCAACTACCCACTGACCACGTTACTGATGGGACTGAACCCAACTACCACTAGCTGATGGAACTTAGCCCACCAACCACCATTTGCTCCCTCTTCGATGGGACAGGACCCACCAACCAGCCCAGGTTCACACAACTTCCGAGAACTTCGTGGACATTTCCTTTTCATGGAATCTCACGTGATCATGCAGATGTCAACCCCTATAAAGAGGTGAATCCACTCAGTAATCAGGTATGGGTGATAACCCCCAAAAAAATCGCTATCCTAACACCCAGAGAGGAATCCCTCCTCCCCGGGAATACCCTTTTCATCTAAAAGAGCTCGTTCGAGCTCCTCTTCTGCTGTTGCCTCGATTGCTGACTTGAGCGTCGGAGGGTCCCACTGGAAAATCCCTTCAATCCTGAGGCTTTTTTGCAGGAAACTCGGTGAAGTAAAGATCCTCCGATTAATCCGCTTTCTCATCCCAACGTTCAGGATCAGTGATCGGGCGTCATCAACCATATTCCTTTTAACCTAATGCATAGCAAATTCTTACAACTTCGTTCAGTGCAGCAGCAGCAAGCAGCATGATGCTACGCTGCTCATCTACAGGCCAGGCACATGCTCAACAACAAAGACTGCATCTAGACCAGCAAAAGTTGCGAAATTTTTTGAGCAGAGTCGTTTAATAGCCCAATGGCTAGCTTTCAGTTGTTTCTTTCAGGCATCCAAACCTCTCTTTAATTTTAACGTTAACTCATACGAATTTATGAACCCATGTTTCTGCCACGCAAACGTCGCAGCGATCAGATGCTCTTTCAGGACGTCGGAGCCGCAGTGCAAACGGGGAGGTCCTTCGCCATGTTGGGCGGTCCCCGAAAGATGGGATTTCTCTCAAAGAAGTTGACAGGCTTGAGATCAAAGCTCGAGAAGACAGTGGGCATGATTGGGAAGTCCTCTTGGCATGGTATGTGGTGAAATCCCATCGTGTACCACACGACAATGTCCTTGTTCTCTATCGGCCGGTCTCTGGGAAAAAAATAAAAAAATAAAAAACCCTCAGAATAATGGAGGAAGAACAAAGTGTTCGACCATTGTCCAACTCTTGCAGCGTTGGTTAAATACCTCTCGGACCAGACGGCTAGCGTGTCATCCCCTTTGCTCTGGTACACAAATAGCCCTCCCGCCCATTGCTCGCTCCTATTGTATGGTGTCACCCAAATCTAAAAGCCCAAATAAAAGCAATATAATAATTTAGAACATGTACATCCAAACTATTTGTTTACCATTGTTTTCTTAGCAATATAAGAAATCACTTTGCGTGCTTTAACTACTTTCTTTACACTCATCTTCAACCGATTTTATTTTTCCTTAGCTGTTATTTCAATAATTCTCAGTTTATCTATAAATTTTAAAATTTTTAGTTTGGAAAAAGATGGCTCGTACCTGATTGTGTGTGAAAGCACCTCTGGTCTGTGGGGGATCGTCATGATCCAACAAGCTGGCGGCGGTGCCGGCCGGAACCACATTGTATCCAACCGGGTTTCCAACTTTGGTAGTCTTGGATGGATTGACGATGTGGTACTCCCTTGGCTCATAGAGTTTAAGCTTGATCTGTGCGTCCTTCTCCGTCTTGGCGACGTCCCGGGTGGCCTTGAGGTAGCTCCTCCGAGGGGACTCACCGGCGTTGGTGTCCTGCCTCGCTATATCAACCTTAACAAAGGAGTTCTCGACGCCGTTGACGTCCAAGTCGAGGTGGAAGTTGATGTAGTGGTCGTGGATGACGCCGATCAAGTTCTCCGACAAGAGGGTGCCGTACAGTCCTCATTCGGTGAAACTTGGTTCGTGTGCGAGTAGGTCGTTCCTTTCACCATTAGAATTCCGCTGAGCCCAACCTATTCGATTAGAATTCAGCGGATCAATTAGTGGATGGGGAACAAGCATTCACTGATTCTTTGGCTGTAGCGGCTGACACTGTGCACGAATGGTAAAGAAGAAGCGTGCCTCCTAGGCTTCAGTGTAGTATGTGGCGTTCTTTTACTGGCCCAAGGCTTCAGCTAGTCCAAAATGTCAAGCTGAGGACTAGTTCACATTGATGTCCGGATGTGGCAGCGGGGCAGCACAGGGGATGATTGGATTTGGATGGTATAAGGATCCGACAAGTATGAACACGTTAAATCAGTTTGATTCTCGTTTTGACACATCGATCTTTAAGATCCTCATGCAGTCTTATGATCAAGTTTATGTTAATGTGTGCCCTAAATTCAATCGGATTAGATGCTAGTTTGTACATATTTCTTTATGAATGTAAATCAAATTTATTGGTTTCTTTATCTATTCGGGTATAATATATATATATATTATAATCACTACAGTAAAAATTAGGAATAGCAACCCTTCTTTGCCGACGCGCAGCTCCCGATCCAGTTCCTCCCCCCTTCCGATCAAGTGCCCTACCCCCCTCCCCCGATGTATGGTTTTGGTGGTACAGGTCTGGGCCCAACGCTCGGGAAGAGATCCATGTCCTACTCGGGAATTGAGGCCTGCGAGGAGATGAATGCCGAAGACGACTACTCCGACGATTGCTCGCAAGCAGGGGAGAAGAAGAGGAGGCTGAACATGGAGCAGGTGAGGACTCTGGAGAAGAACTTTGAGCTGGGGAACAAGCTGGAGCCTGAGAGGAAAATGCAGCTGGCCAGAGCCCTTGGGCTGCAGCCAAGGCAGGTGGCCATATGGTTCCAGAACAGGAGGGCCAGGTGGAAGACTAAGCAACTAGAGAAAGATTATGATGTGCTCAAGAGGCAGTTTGAGGCCATCAAGTCAGAGAACGATGCTCTACTGGCCCACAACAAGAAACTCCAAGCTGAGGTAAATAGGAGGAATTCGATCTTCATCCCCTTGAATTGAAGCATTTGTTTTTTAGGTTATTCTCTTCATTGTTGCCTCAATAGCTCAAAACAAGCATTTGATTGTTAAATTCGGTAAACTACGCGTACTTTCCTGTTTCGATATTATTTGTTGCATGCAACTGTCAAATCCTTTTGATTTGAGTCTTTTGAGAAAGGCCTGTTTCAAATCATGAGGATTGTTAAATAAATATGGCTTTGAGCCTTTTTGAGGAAGGTGCCCATGCCTGTAGATTGGTTTTCTTTTAATGATTGGGCATATCATGCATGGTTTTGAGAAATAAGATGACGATGGAATGAAGCACAAAGTCTTCTCCTTTGTTGAATATTTTTTCTTTGCTTTCTCTTTACATATATAATAATATATAAAAGACACATCGATCTTCTGGTCTCTAAATGGGTGCTTAATTTATCCAACAGTAACATTACATTTTGTGCATGCTGGTTTCGTTTTTAGAGCTTAGAGTTTTCATTCCATAGTCTTGCTTCACTTGGAGTAGGCATCTTCTATACTCCTTGACCCCATGATTTGCTAAATTTTGCTTTGTTTCAATGCTAAGTTTATAGGTCTTTTTTAAATTCTTCAGTGTTTTGAAGATTCTCATCAGATAGTTTATATTTGTTTATGTTTTAGAGATAAGGATGGTTAGTTTTGGAGCAGATAGTGCTGTTTATATCCACCAGGATTCTGAATTCGGAGGTTTTTGTGTGATATAATGTATAATTGTCAGCTTTTCCTTGCTATTTTGCCCCTCTTATTTAATTTAATGTAAAATGTTCTTCCTTTTAGTCTATCGTGTTTTCATGTTCTTACTGATGGTTTGTGAACTTCTGTGGGTTACTACAACTTTTGAGTACTGCTCTATGTTCATGCACTTGTACATGTTATGCCCTGGTTGTATCTATGCTATAGGTCTCACTTGAAACTTAGGTATGCGGCTGACCTATTTGTGACTAGAGCCCCTTTATACCAAACCTGAACCTGCTTAAACTGGGTTGGTTTCAACGGAGGTTTTAAATTGCTACCCCTAGTTATGTCTTACGAAGCATATGAAGCACTTTTAGTTTACCCCCTGCCCCCACACTATAATTTTTCAATTTTTGGCTTCATATTTAATTGTGTAGTTCTTTGTTTGTTTTCAAAAATTGGTAGTGATGAGTGAAGCAGCGGTTGAAGGATTCAATTAGAGCTGCAAAAGCGAAATGACAAAGGAAAGTGAGAAAGAGGAAGCTGCATGTCTTCTGTACTTGCATGAGTGTACAAGTTTGCTTGCAGAGTCAAGCTAAAGGGTTTTAAGATAGATCTTGTTGAATGGTAGTTTTTAATGTTCTGCTTTCTTTGTTCTGTAATCTGCATTGTGGTTTTGTCATCTTAGTGTAATCCTTGAGGCTCTCCCAGGTCTTCAGAGGGAGGCTGTTACAGCAGGTTAATGGCATTGTTGAAGCCTTGATTAAAGCAATGTGCATATTTTTTTCTTTCTTTCCCCCCTCTTTTTGGTTATGATTCAGCGTCACCTTGTGTTGCAGCTAAACTAACAAGAGGACCTAATTGTTTGGATGCGAACAGCTGCTTTGCCAACTTTCAGAAAACTCTATGGGAAGATAGAGGTGGACCTTAAACTAAATGACAATATAACGGTGGTGATACAGAACAATTATAACACGTACACTTTTGGAGGGAAGAAGAAGTTAGTTCTCTTGACTACAACTTGGATTGGTGGAAAAAATGATTTTCTTGGTGTAGCATATGTGACCGTGGGTGGCGTATGCCTATTCCTAGCAATTTGCTTCATGGTTCTATATGTGTTCCAGCCAAGGTTTGCATCTCTTATATTACCCAGCAATGAGGCATGCTCTTTTGCCCATTTCCATATGCTCATTTTCACATGTTGCAGTGATCTCCAATCAGTAGTTAAAGCAATAAATTTTACAAATGACAGAAATTTATCTTGTTACAAATAGATATTGACTCATGTTTTATATTTAAATATATCAGTGATAAAATTTATTTTTGGTCAGACACCATCAATTCTGCTGCTGTTGATTATGGATGTGCCCTCTTGGGTTTTGAATGTGTCAAAAATTGGTTCCTTAGCCACCGGATATCAAAAATTGGTTCCTTAGCCACTTGGCCATCATAGTTTGAAGTTCATTGTTGTTCTACTTTAATCTATGATGTAAATTGCCTCTGTAAACCTTTTATGAGCAAGGTGATGTCAAGTCTATTTTACAGCCAGGTCTATTTTATCTAGGACTATTTCTAATGTGGCGACTCTGTACTATTTATGATGGAGATTTGATGAAATTTATACACATATATTTGACATGGTAAAATATAAGAGTTCTCTGTTAAGAATCCAATGTTAACTGCCTTTCCTTCCCTTCTTTTTTGTCTGTGGTCTTACACTGTTACAAACAGCAATTAAAAGCTGAGAATATTAATACTTAAATAGTAAGGGGGATTAGGAAAGTCAACTTATATTACTAACCACTAAAGAAAGTTAGCAAGGATTCAGATAATTGGATATCATCTCTGGCGGCTGATTGGTCAGTTGATGTTACACCTATGGCAGCTGATTCGGCCATATGACACTCATGTAACTACTGATCTTGTGGGAACATTAGGATACATTCCCCCAGAGTACAGCCAGACCTTGACGACCACTCTGAAGGGGGATGTTTTCAGCTTTGGGGTTGTCTTGTTGGAGCTTCTTACTGGTAGAAGGCCTGTGGATGTGTGCCCTCAATCGATCAGGTTGTCTCATGGCTTTACAGAGTTGGATCTGATGCCTGATTCTCTTAATTTGTCATTTTTTTCCCTCTTATAATATAGTTTCTGCAAGGTTCAAGCAAACGACTTAGAAGTGGTTGATCCAATTTTGGAGAAAAACATGTTGTAAATAAATGTGCTCCTTTTAGTTTATGTCAGACAAGAAAGCAAAATGTGTTAATTTTGGTGTTTTCTATTTCAACGTGCATTTTTTTTCTTCACTAGTTGCACTGTATACTGTTGTTACTACCCACCAACTTTTAATCCATCATTGTTAGCACCGCAAGAGGAGTTCTACATGTATATGATACGAGTTGTATTAACTCAGTCTTGAAGCTTGTCATATCTTCAAAATTGGGAGCAGTTGCAGGAGCAAACCGGTGGTTGATTCATTGGAAGATAAAGTTATTTGATAATGTTTGCTATTTTTATTTCTTTCAATAATGAAAATAAGAAAATTGCTTCAAGACTAAGTCTTTCAATTCTTAATTCTTCTCTTTCCTTTTATCGTGTAGCTGAAAATTAAGATTGTAATGTTAGTGTTATTGCAATTTGCTTCTCTACTTACTACTAAATTCTGTCATGATGGTCAAAGCAAATATTGAGAGGATCCACCGGAAGGTAGGAATTGGGCTGAGCGGGGTGGGTTGGGGGGGGGGGGCGGGGAAGGAGGAACTGGGCCCCGAAGGGGGTGGGCTACTGGGTTTTGGGGGGGGGGGGGGGGGGGGGCAGGGAAGGAGGAACTGGGCCCCGAAGGGGGTGGGCTACTGGGTTTTGGGGGGGGGGGGGGGGAAGAGAGGGAGGGAGGGGGGTGGGAGGAACTGGGCAGGAGGGTAGTATAATAACGTTGCCGACGCTTTTTAAAGCGTCGGCACAGTTTTTTAGCGACGCTTTTAAAAAGCGTCGGCAAAATTCTTCTCCACCCCCTTCCTAACAACGCTTTTAAAAGCGTCAAAAGGCTATATCCCGACGCTAAAAGAGCGTCGGAAATAGCTTTAAAAGCGTCGTTATTCCTTGTATTTACTGTAGTGAATTATACATATGTTAGATATATTTTACTTATGAGATAAAGTCCAAAAGAACGTGAAATGTGCATATGAAATTTGTAATAGAGATTACAAATTGTGAGATCCAAATTGCACATTATGGTTTGATTTTTTAAATTTCCTAGTCGATGCGTAGACAGGACTGGACACTGTCGAATGCCGATGAGAGTAGCACACATTGCATATCTTCACCCTTATGGTGAGCAGCTGATCTCGCAAGCTGAAGTATGGGGATACTTGGATAGGTGTATGGATGCTCGTTATTGTAACGATGCATTGGAAAACCTGCACAGAAATCCCATATGGATATTCTATATAGTGTCGATGGTTGATCTCTGATGATGGTGCGAGTGATCCTTTGACTTGAGATCTTCATTGCATCTCATATATGGAATGTCATGCTTTGACGACATGCAAATGTCGCTCTAGCCACGGATGACAAATATGGTATCGATTGGGTATGACATGAAGCACATAAAGGTGGTATTTGATCAAGACAGGATTCGTCTTCCTTGATAGAAAGGGTTAAATCACATGGCCATTTGATGGATTAAATTGACTGTTAAATCCTTGCAAGGTTGAGTTGGAATTCGAAATGGTTTCGAAGTTCTAATTCATGTGGGTCAATTTTTCTGAAATCAAGTAAACAAAGATGTTGACCCACTTATTGATTTTGATGATTAACAAAAGCCATGAGTATATTTCTTATGTTACTAATGAAATTAACAAGTGTTTCAGTAATTTAGAAAGGTTAAATTATTCAAAAGTTATATAAAAATCAGTTTGAATCAATTTTTAATGGAATATATTAAAGTTCAGAACTTGGAGCCGACACCCAAAGTGTTTGGAGCAGACTCCAAAGCGTATCGGAATAGTTTAACATTTTTGGCACAGTTTAGAGTCGACACCTGAAAAGCTAGAGCCGACTCTAACCTGAGATACAGAGAACTGTTTTCTAAGTCAGTTTTCGGAGTCGACACCTGAAAATTTAGAGTCGACACCTGGAATTTCGGAGCCGACACTTTGAAAGTCAGAGCCGACTCTAACCTGAGAAACAGAGACTGCATTTTTGGGACAATGTTAGAGTCGACACCCTCGAAAATTAGAGCTGACTCCAGATCGCGTCGAGCCGACACCACAGTTTATCGGAGCCGACTCCCCAACGGACGTTTTATTACTATTTTTGGAAACCCGACTTGGAGCCGACACCTTAAAAGTTGGAGCCGACTCCAACCTGTCAAAATGATTTTTAAATCTGTTAGAGCCGATTCCAACGGTAACATTTCTTCACCTAACCCCCCAAAACGGATCTATTTCTTTGCGTGAGGAAGTAATCTAAGTACATTTCAACGGCTATTTTTACCTAATCTTGGATTAAGGAAGATTATAAAAAGGGGTTCGTCCGCTCAAAAACAAAAAATGAAAAAGAGAACGGAAAAAAGAGAGAAAATCAAGTAGTTTTCAAAGAGGAGATTTTCTGTGTCAAAGCCTATTTGTTATTGAGAGATAGAAGAGAAATCCAAAAGTTTTTCAAGAGCATATTCAAAGGATTTCCTACATTTTGAAGAAGAACAGCAAGAGCCCTAAATTTCAGACTTCTCTTCAACGAGCTTCGTTCAAGAATCAGAGTTCAAATCTTGTTAGCCCATTCAGAAAGAAGAGAAAAGAAGAAAAGAAAAAAAGCTCAACTTCAAATAACTTCAAAATAGGCTTTTCTACTCTTATTTATTCATATTGTTTATTTGCTCATTTGAGGAGTTTTAACCTGTTGTAAACTTAAATTTGAATTGTTTGTTTACTAATTCAATCAGGGGATTGAATTAGTTGAGGTAGTTGACCTCGGGATAAGCTAAGAGTAGCTTACGTTGGGTTGTGTGCTGGTGAACCCGTGAAAACCAGCTAGGTTCGTTGTGACCTCATGTAAAATAACAAATTCGAGTTGTGATCTTGCAAAATAACTCAGTTGTAATCAGAAGATTATAGTGTGGACCCAAGAGTTACTTGGGAATGGATGGAGGTGTGGCTAACACTGAACCACTATAAATCTTGTGTGTTTGTCATGATTATTTGTTTCTCTCTCTATCTTCTTCTATATTGTGCTTAGCATTATTGCATCACTTCACTTGTGCACACTTAACTTGTGAAATTGTTTTTAAGTGTAAATTTTAAAAGAACTAATTCATCACCCCTCTTGGGTTGCCATCTGGACCAACAATTGGTATCAGGGTTATGCTCATTTCGGCTTGATTTAACAATCAAGAGCTAAAGATCTAAATGGCAGCTCAAGCTGGATCATCTTTTTCTGAAGGTTAATCCACAAATCGACCTCCTTTGTTTAGTGGCACAAATTATTCATATTGGAAAGCTAGAATAGAATTTTTATTCAAGCTTTAGATTATGAATTATGGAGTGTCATTATTAATGGTCCTAGCACTCCCACACAGTAAATGAATCTATGGTTCCTAAGCCCGAAAGGGATTGGAATGAGAATGATAAGAAAATTGCTCAGCTTAATGCCAAGGCCATGAATGTCTTATACTGTTCTTTGGATGCAAATGAATTCAATCAAATATCCACTTACATTTCACCAAAGAAATATGGGATAGGTTGGAAGTTACTCACGAGGGTACCAACCAGGTTAAGGAATCCAAAATTAACATACTAGTGCATAAATATGAACTATTCAGCATGGAACAAAATGAGTCAATTACATGAATGTACACTAGATTTACTGATATTATAAATGGATTGAAAAGTCTTGGTAAGACTTATTCTAACTCTGAATTAGTGCGAAAAATTCTTAGGTCTCTTTCAAGATCATGGAAGCAAAAGTAACAGCAATCCAAGAAGCCAAAGACTTGAATGTTCTACCTTTGGAGGAGCTACTTGGATCCCTTATGACCCATGAGCTTACAATGAAACAACATCAAGAGGAAGAGGTAAAAAAGAAAAGGACAATAGCTCTCAAAGCTGCAGAAAATAAAAAGAGCAGCAGTGAAGATGATGAGACAGCTCTCCTTGCAAAGAAATTTAAAAAATTCATACAAAGAAGGGACCCTTCCACAAGAGAAAACCTGGAATTAAGATGGAAGAAGAAAGAGAAAAAGATAAGGACAAGAAAAAGGATCCATTGATATGTTATGAATGTAAGAAACCGGGACATTTTAGATTAGAATGTCCTCAATTAAAGAAGGGATATAAGAAAAAAAAAAAGCTTATGTTGCAACTTGGAGCGACAGTGAAGAGCTTCATCCGAAGAAGAACAAAAAGAAGTTGCTAACATATGCTTCATGGCGAATGATGATAATGAGGTAAATTCTGAAATCCCCGATGATGATTTTACTTTTGATGAATTGTATGATGCTTTTAATGAATTAGTTAGTGATTTTAAGATTTTGAAAACCAAAAATATAACTTTGAAAACAGAAAACTTAGATCTTCTCAAAATGAAAAATGAACTAGTTTTTGAAATTAACAAACTAAAATCTGAAAAGGATGATATATTAAAAGAAAAGGAATCAATTTCTAATGAAAATCTTAATTTAAAGAAAAAGTTGATAAATATAAGAATATTGTTGATAAATTTATAAATAGCTAAAAAACTTAATTTACTATTGAACAATCAAAGAGTTGTTTTTGATAAAGCCGGTTTAGGATATAGACCATATATGAAACAAAAGTATGTCAACAATTTCTTTATAAGGAAACCAATTAAAAATGATATTGCTTGTTATCATTGTAACAAAAAAGGACATAAAACTTATGAATGTAATTTCAAATGTCTTATAAGAATTTAAGTCATAAAGGTAAAAAGATATGGGTTTCAAAAGGAACAATCTTTATTGCTACTAACCATGAAGGACCCAAGAAGGCTCGGGTACCTAAACAAAAGATTTAATTGCCTTGCAGGAGTGTCTTGCGGCTAAAGGATCAAAAGAAAATGGTATCTTGATAGTGGCTACTCAAGACACATGACGGGTGACAAAGAGCAATTCATCACCCTTGAAGCAAAAAGAGAAGTTGTAACTTTTGGAGATAATGGTAAAGGCCAAATCATGGAAATTGATAAAATTCAAATCACTCCTCCACTTTTATTGAAAATATTTTATATGTAGATGGATTAAAGCATAATTTAATTAACATTAGCCAACTGTGTGATAAAGGTTTCAAAGTTTCCTTTGAAGCTTCTATTTGCACTGTATCAAATCCCATTGACAATAGCATTATATTTATCGGAAATAGAAATGACAATGTTTACTTAATTGATTTAGACAATTTGTCTACTAGTAATCATTGCTTAATTGCTGATAATGCTAGATAAATGAGATTGGATGGCTATGGCATCGTAGACTAGGTCATGTAAGCATACACTTAATTTCAAAATTAATTAGAATGGATTTAGTTAAAGGTCTTCAAAATTAGATTTTGAAAAATAGAATTTATGATGCATGTCAATTTGGAAAACAAACTAGAAACTCTTTCAAATCTAAAATATTGTTTCTACTACTAGGCCACTAAAGCTACTTCATATGGACCTTCTTGGACCTACTAGAACCACTAGTTTAGGAGGAAAGAAATATGGTCTTGTGATAGTAGATGATTATTCTAGATTCACTTGGGTATTGTTTTTAGCTCACAAAAATGAGACTTTCCCTGTATTTTTGAAATTCTTCAAGAAAGTCACAAATGAGAAAAACAACACCATAGTGTCTCTTAGAAGTGATCATGGAACTAAATTTAAAAATTATTTATTTAAAAATTTCTACTGAAAATGGCATTCATCATAACTTTTATGCACCTAGAACACCTCAACAAAATAGAGTTGTAAAAAGAAAAAGTAGAACTTTAGAAGATATGGCCCGTACCATGCTATGTGAAAGCCAACTCCCAAAGTATTTCTGGACGGAAGCTATAAACACGGAATGTTACATCCTAAATAGAGCCTTAATTAGACCAATTCTTAAGAAAACTCCCTATGGATTATGGTATAATAGAAAACCCAATATTAGTTATTTTTATGCATTTGGTTGTCGATGTTTCATTCATAATAATGGTAAAGACAATCTTGAAAAGTTTGATGCAAAATCTGATGAAGGTATATTCTTAGGATATTCTACTTCTAACAAAACTTATAGAGTATTTAATAAGAAATATTTAATTGTAGAAGAATCAATTCATGTAGTGTTTGATGAGTCTTTAGCATCAAGTTCTAAAAGATAGACGATGAGGAAGATACAAATTTGCTTGAAAGATATTGAAAAATTGAGTGTAGATGTAACTTCAGATCATGAACCTGAAGCTAAGGATGATGATTCACCTAAGGATGATGGTGTTGATACTACTCGTAATGATGTAGATCTACCTAGAGATTGGAGATACGCTTATGGTCATCCAAAAGACTTAATCATAGGTGATCCATCTCAAGGTGTAAGAACTAGATCATCAATGAGAAATATCAATAATCATCTTGCATTTGTGTCTCATATAGAACCTAAAACTATGAGAAAGCCAAAAAGATAGTAATGAATGTTAGCCATGCAAGAGAAATTAAATCAATTTACTAGGAATAAAGTATGGACCCTTGTAGATAGACCCAAAGGTCATCCTGTTATAGGATTTAAATGGGTGTTTAGAAATAAATTAGATGAAAATGGCGTAGTAATTAGAAATAAAGTTAGATTAGTTGCAAAAGAATATAATCAAGAAGAAGGAATTGATTTTGATGAAACTTTTGCACATGTTGCTAGATTAGAGGCAATTAGATTATTACTTGCATTTGCATGTCATATGAACATTAATTTATTTCAAATGGATGTGAAAAGTGCATTTTTAAATGGATTTATAAATGAGAAAGTTTTTTGTTGAACAACCACCTGGTTTTGAAGATTACGAATTTTCAAATCATGTTTTTAAATTACACAAAGCACTTTATGGTTTGAAACAAGCACCTAGAGCTTAGTATGACAGGTTAAGTAAATTTCTAATTGAAAATATTTTTTAAGGAAATGTTGATAAAACCTTATTTTTGAAAAGAAAAGATAACAATTTATTGGTAGTACAAATTTATGTAGATGATATTGTATTCGGTGCTACTAACGATCTTCTATGTCAAGAATTTGTAAAGTTAATGCAGGGTGAGTTTGAGATGAGCATGATGGGAGAACTTAACTTCTTCCTAGGACTACAAATCAAACAAGAAAGAGAGGGATTTTCATCAACCAAACAAAGTACATGAAAGAAATTCTTAAGAAGTTTGGAATGGAATCAGTTAAACCCCTTGGAACACCTATGAGTCCCTCATGCAAACTGGATAAAGATGAAGATGGTAAGAAAATTGATCAAAAATATTACAGAGGTATGATCGGTTCTTTACTTTATTTAACAGCAAGTAGACCTGATATTTGTTTGCTATATGCTTATGTGCTAGATATCAGTCTGAACCTAAAGAATCTCATTTAATTGCTGTAAAAAGAATTCCAAGGTATTTAAATGGAACTAAAAATGTAGGATTATGTATTCTAGAGACTCAATATTAAATTTGATTACATATTTGATTCTGATTTTGCTGGTTGTAAACTAGATAAAAAAGTACAAGTGGTACATGCTAATTTTTAGATAGCAACTTAATCTCTTGGTTTAGCAAAAAGTAAAATTCAGTTGCATTATCAACTGCTGAAGCTGAATATGTTGCAGCTGGAAGTTGTTGTGCTCAAATCCTTTGGATTAAGCGACAACTTGAAGATTATGGTATAACACTTGATAAAACTCCAATTAGATGTGATAATACTAGTGCAATAAATCTAACTAAAAATCCAATTCAACACTCAAGAACAAAGCACATTGAAATAAGACATCATTTCATTAGAGAATATGTAGCTAATAATGATATTTGTCTTGATTATGTTTGTACTGATGAACAATTAGCGGATATATTACAAAACCCTAAGTGAAGAAAGATTTTGTTATCTTAGAGCAAATTAGGAGTCTGTGACCCATTGAATAATTTTAAATCTCCTAGGAATGACTATCTAGAGTTCAAACATTTTTCTAAACTTTTTCTTGAAAATTCTCTTTTGTGACTCTAAGGATAACTTATCTAGAAAATTGAACCTCTTGATTCACCACATTCCAAGGAAATTTATCCAAAATTTATTGATTGTTTTGACAAGTTTCAGATCCTTTGAAAATCTAATTTTTTCACTTAAACTACCTTGGAGCTGACACCACTATTAGTGGAGTTGACAACTGTCTGTGTTGCTCTTCTGTGACCTTAGAGCCGACACCCGCCTTTGCGGAGCTACTCTATTTCGGGTGCTGACTGTGTTAGCGACTTGGAGTCGACACTCAGCTTTGCGAGAGCCGTTGTTGGGATTGTTTCCAACTCAGATTATTTTGGGAAGAGAAATCAAGGTAGAAGAAGGGTTTTCTCTCAGAATAAAATGATCTCTTTCGTTTCATTAAGCACATCACCATATAAATATTGTTTCTTATTTATACGGATAAGAATAATCCTCTTATGATCTTATCCATCTAAGGCTATCCTATCAAATCATAAAAGATAGGCCCATTATTTAAAAACTAACTCAGACTAAATAAAATAAAATAAAATACTAACTAACTAACAACCATTATCTTTTAACACTCCCCTTTAATGGTTGTTCTTGGATACCCATGAGATCTCTGAAAGTGAATGAATTTCTCCTTGGATAGTGCCTTGGTGAAGATGTCTGCAATTTCATCTTCAGTCTTCACATACTTGACTTCAATTTCTTTTTCTTCTACCACATCTCTAATGAAATGGTACTTGATTTTGATATGCTTGGTGCGCTGTGATAGATAGGATTCTTTGTCATAGAAATAGTAGATTTGTTGTCACATAGCAGAGTAGTAGCTTCTTCTTGCTTTTCACCCATATCTTCAAGTATCCTTCTTAACCAAATTATTTGTTGTGCTGCCAAAGTTGCTGAAACATATTCTGCTTCAGAAGAAGATAATGGCACTGTAGCTTACTTCTTCACATAAATGTTGGTTCACTTGGACTTTTAGAAAATCTTTTTCATTGAAGTAGGTGTCAATTTGAGAGTACCATGCTCTGGATGCTTGCTTCAGCCCATATAATGCTTTCTTCAACTTGTATACCTTGTTTTCTTGACCTTTGATGATGAAGCCTTGAGTTGTTCAACATAAATTTCTTCTTCTAATACTCCATTCAAGAATGTAGACTTTACATCTAATTGATGTAGTTTTCAACTTTTATTAGCTGCTATAGAAATAAAAGTTCTAATTGTATCATGTCTAGCAACAGGTGCAAAAGTTTCTTGATAATCAATACCAGGTAATTGAGAGTATCCCTTTGCTACTAATCTTGCTTTGTGTCTTTGAATAGTGCCATCTGAATTGTGTTTTGTTTTGTAGATCCACTTCAAGCCAATGACTTTCTTATCACTTGGTTTCTTCACTAATTCTCAAGTTTTGTTCTTCTCAATCATATTGATTTCTTCCTGCATTGCTTTGTTCCACACTTCTTCATGCATAGCATTTCATAAGATTCAGGCTCAATCATGCAGAAATTACAGAAGCATAAATGTCATTTAACCTTCTCATTTTTATAGGAGTAGAACTTGAAGATGGACTTGAACTTAAAGTAGTTTGTGGTGAACCTTCAACCTTATGTTCTTCATTTTGAGCATCATGAATTTCTTCATCAAGAGGAATAATATTTTCTTCAACTTTCTTTTGCTTCCAATCCCAAGCAACTTTTTCATTGAAAATAACATCTCTTCTTATGATCACTTGATTCTGCTTCAAGCTGAAAAGTTGTAACCTTTTGATTTAGAACTGTATCCAACAAAGATACATTTTTCACTTACTTCATCAAGTTTATGTCTCCTTTCCTTTGGAATATGTGCATAGCACACATCCAAAGATTTTGAAATGCTTCACTGAAGGCTTTCTACCATACTAGGCTTCAAATGGTGTCTTATTTTGAAGAGCTTTTGTTGGACATCTATTCATCAGATAAATTATTGTATTCACTACTTCTGCCCAATAAGAATTTGGAAGGCCTTTGTCTTTAAGCATAGATCTAGACATCTCAACAATAGTACGATTCTTTCTTTCTGAAACTCCATTTTGCTCTGGTGCATAGCCAACAGTCAATTGTCTTTGTACACCATCATCTTCATAAAATTTCTCAAATTTATTTGAATTGTATTCACCACCTCTCACTTCTCAACACCTTGATATAATGCCCACTTTGTCTTTCCACAAGATTTTTAAACTTCTTGAAGATAAGAAATGCCTCTGATTTATGTCTCATAAAATATACCCATGTCATCATTGAATAGTCATCAATAAAAATAATAAAGTAGATGTTACCTGCATGAGAAGGAGTTTTCATAGGTCCACATATGTCAGTATGAATAAGCTCCAATGGTACTTTGGCTCTCTATACATGATCTTTTGGAAATACCTCTCTATGTTGTTTTCTAAGTGCACATCCTTCACAAGGTTCTTCCTTGTTATATATTGCTGGTAGACCATACACCATATTCTTTTGATATATACTTCTCAAGCTTTGAAAATTCAAGTGCCCAAACCTTTTGTGCCATAACCATGACTCATCATTTACCTTCATCTTCCATGCAGCATCCTTTGCATAGTGCAAAATAAGAGAAAACTTCTATTTTTTTCATCTTGATATTTACCATAAGTTGCTTTTTCATCCCTCTATCATATAACTTGAAATATTATTTTAAAGGTGTACCATATGCCCATGCTCAATCAGTTGTCCAACACTCAAGAGATTTTGCTTCAAATCTGAAACAAGTAAAACATCATAAATAATTTTCTTCCTTTCTTGGTATTGATTGCAATTGTGCCTTTGCCTTTTGCTTGGACTAGAACACCATTTCCCATCTTCACTTGTGAAATTGAAGAACTGTCAATATCCAAAAAATAGACTTGTCTCCTGTCATGTGATTGCTACAACCACTGTCAAGATACCACATATTATTACATTGCTCTTCTGCAGTTTGACATGCATATAGTGTGCTTTGTTGACCTTCATTTTCTTCTGAGAAGTGTGCTTGCTCACTTGCTTTGTACCTACAATCTTTTTGAACATGTCCAAACTTTTTGTAATTATAACAGTGGGGTTTCCCCCTAAACCAGCAATCTTTTTCAACATGAGAAGACCTTTTACATATATCGCACCTTTGTTGAGTGCTCTCATCATATTCCTTTTTAAAAATTATTTTTTGCATTCTCTACCTCTTCCTTTCATATTTCTTCCTCTTCCTCTATTTTGGTTTTCACCTCTTAATGACTCTTTTGACTGTAGCATGACTAGATGATTCTTTTTGAGAATTTTTATCAAATACTTTGAGTTTAGATTGAAAGGCACTTTCAATTGATGATTCTTTTTGCCTAAAAATCTTTGCTCATGAGCTTCAAGAGATCCCATCAATTCATGAAAAGTTAATTCAAAAGATCTTTAGATTCTTCAACAACTGTAACTATTGTATCAAATTTTGAAGATAAACTAGCCAAGATTTTCTCACATATTCTTCGCTTGGTGATAGTTTCACCATAGCTCTTCATTTGATTAACAGTCTTCATAATTTGAGAGAAGTAATCCTTTAATTTTTTATTTTCTTGCATTTTTAAATTATCTAACTCTCTTCTTAGAGTTTGAAGTTTGATAGCTCTCACCTTGATGTTGCCTTGAAATTCCTCAAGATGTCCATGCCTCTTTTGATTTGGTGGCTCTAATAATTCTGAGAAAAATTTTCTCAGATACAGCTTGTTGGATGAAGAACAGGCTTTGGCATCCTTTTTTGTAGTCCTTCAGTTGCTCCTTTTGATTATTTGTTGGATTAACTGGGTCTTCGTACCCGTTCTCAACTAGATCCATACTTCTTGTGAAATAAAAAGGGTTTTCATCTTAATGCTCCAATGATCATAATTTTCTCCATCAAAAATAGGGATAAAAGGTTGGTGGATATTTATACCAATATTGCTTGGGGTTGCCATGAATTTTTTATAGTAATTTTTTCTTCACCGTTTCTTTGTTGATCACTTCGTGTCACGTCCACCCACCAAGGGCTTTCCTTTTTGCTTCAAGAAAAAATTCTAACGGCTGCTGGTTATGCTCTTTCGTCTTCTTGGTCTGCTGGTCCCAAATTAACTAAAAGAAAGACGAGATCGTCCCCAGCTATGACTTCCACCCTTTCTTTCAACGAGTTGGCACGGAAGAGCCCATCCAAAAATATTATATTCGGCCAATGGAACCACCTCAGGTTTTCTTTTCTTTTCTTTTTTTTTTTTTGAGTCTCTGGCAAAAGAACAGCACAAGAACTTTGAATCCAAAAAATGGGAAGATTAGCAACAACGACGGGGAAGGCTTGGAGAAATAAAAGAGTAAGAAGATTTTGGCCGTGACTTCTTGTTGCGGAGATCGAGCGGCACGAACTTCTTCTTGGTGGTTCTTGATCGTCGATGGTGAAAACGGGAACGAGCGAAGAAGCTCGGAAGGTCGTGAATCCTTTGTTTGGATTTTTTTTCACGACTTTGCTTTGGATATGATGGGATCAAGGAAATCAGGCTCTGGTACCAATTTTTGTTGGGATTGTTTCCAACACATATTATTTTGGAAGAGAAATCAAGATAGAAGAAGGGTTTTCTCTCAAGAAGAAAATAGATCTATTATGTTTCATTAAGCACATCACCATATAATATTGTTTTTGTTTCTACGAATAAACATAATGGCTCTTATGATCTTATCCATCTAAGGCTACCCCACCAAAGCATAAAAAGATAGGCCCATTATTTAAAAGCCCAACTCAGACTAAATAAAATAAAATAAAATACTAAAAACTAACAACCATTATATTTAACACAACGATACGAGGTGGGTAGATTGCCTCGTGGTGGCCAGACAATGCCAACAAAGCTATTCAAGGTATGGATATCATGGCATCTTGTGTACTGAACTTGGTCTACAGAGGTAATAGAGTTTGCTTTGAAATACATTCAGTATGGCAAGATAACTGCTTGTATTTTGCTCAGAAATGGGCCTCTCTTATTTTCAAGTTCTGGATCATATAACCAAAACTTTGCAGCAAAGTCATCTTTCAAAGGCAATTTTTACTGCAGGACAAGCTCAAACTTGACTCAGTTATTCGTAACTTCTTGTTGATATTTGAACTTTTACAGGATCAAATGCAACCTTCAGGCCAAGTTAGACTCATGGGTCATGCACGTACGTAATTCCATCACCTGGCAGACGAGGAAAATTTGATCATGTGGGAAAGAGAGATAAATAATTAAGGATAAATCAGATAATTTGATACCATCTTTATAATTATTTAATTTATAATTCATATAAGCTAAATAGTATATATAAATATATATATTATGATATATTTTTTAAGAAAATTAATTTCACATCAATTACGTATGCACACAAAAACTATTATTTAGCGAGTATCCCGGCGATGATGGGTGGTGTTCCCGCTTGTGTTGGGTACCAAAACGTTGCCATGCATGAGAGCTTGGATCGAGGAGGTGCTCAAGCATTCTGGAAAGGGAACGAATTTGTGCACCGCCTTCAGTGCACGAAGCGTGCACCAAATGCTGCATGCCCCTGCAAACGCGTGTGCCATGACCCATAACCGAATGGCCATGCGATCATGCAGCGCGCGTGCCACAGCCCAATGGGCTATGGCGTGCCCTGCACACGCGCCTGCATGCACGTGCAGCCAATGAGCGCGTTCGATCGCGCTTTCGTGCATAGGAGGCGATGCACAAAAACTTTTTCTTCTGGAAGGGAATAACTTTGTGCATCGCCTTCGATGTATGAAGGTGTGCACCAGGCGCAACCATTGGCCGCACGCCCATGCAGGCATGCACGCACAGCCCATTCCGAATATGCGCCAGTACGAGCGCGCGGCCAATGGATGCTTTGGTCCTAGGATGATAATAATAAAAAAAAGAGAGTGATGCTGCCGGTGAGTTCAAGCAGGTCCAGCAGCAACCAAAGCTTAACAATGCCCTGTAGAGGTATCTCCCCATCTAATTCTATTTTCCCATCAACATAATTATTTGATTTTGCAGAAGAATGGATATAAAACTTTTTTCTCAGTAGAATGTTAACGTATGCGTTATTGTTAGAGACCTGGCTTTCTAGTGTGGCTTTAAATAAATGGAAAAAGAAATTTGGATTTGCTTGAAATGTTTGTGCTATTGACTCTCACGGCCTTTCAGGAGTGACCATTTCATTTATTTGTGGAGAAAGGGCTTGGGTAATATTAAGTTTACCTACACTAGTAGCCAATTAATGTCCATATAGTGTGATCGCATTGGAATCTTTCTCAAATGTGGATTCCTGCAGTGATCCATGCCAACACTAATGGTATTGCCAGGCAACAATTGTGGAATAAAATTGAAAATATTTTGGATTTCAATTATCTATCACTGGTTGTGGGAGATTTTAAATCTATTTTTGACAAGAGGAAAACAGAGGTGGTATAGGCCCTTTGTTGATAATTGGGTGAGCTCTAATTTTAGAAGTTTCATGAATTCTTCTTCCTTAATAGATCTGGGTTATACTGAGTGTAAATTTAACTATTGTAATAATAAAGAGAGGCTTGCCAAAATATGAAAGAAGTTTGATAGGAAGGACCTTAGTGAATGCGAAAAATTTGATATATTTTCTGAGGCCGAAGTTAAACATCTCACCTGAGTTCAGGTCAGCCCACTGCCCTATCTTATTAAATTTAAGATCATGGTGGGCTACGACCATTAGGTTTAAAAAATTTTAGTGTAGATATGAGAATTCGTGAGATATAGTTATGGCATCTTGGCATTTATCGCAATTTCAATATTCAATTTGTCATTACTTTGGCTCTCTACTTGTGTTGCTGTGCCTCACATTTGAATGATGTTTTAGGGCTTTTATTTGAAGTTCATAGTTTTGGATCTTCATTTGACCAATGGCTATCTGTCATGGCATCTCTTTAACTCTTGTTATATATATATATATATATATGTTCAATTTTTTTAGATGCATTTTTGAAATGATTTTAATAATTAAGGTATTGTATAAAGAGATTATTTGTTTATGGATGTATATTAGCTGTCATTACTGGTTATAGTTGTTGTTCAGATTATGAACTGCTTTGTTCATTTTAAATTGTTTACATGCATATTTTCAATGAAAATATATATTACCATGTTTGTTTACCATACCTGTATCCCATCCTAATATACTTTTGGGAATTGCATACTCGTTATAATATTTTGTTTTAATAAATTAAGCAGGTAATTTTTTCCTACCAAAGAGTTCATGTGTTTTATGATGGAAAAGATGCAGGCCAATCCATCTACCTTAGCACAACTTTCGTCTACAGTCCAGCATCATATCCAGCTGCTACCTTTTCAAATGATGGTGATTGTAATGATGTCGATGATGATGATGATCATGAGGAGAAGGAAACTTGAACTCCATGATGGAGCATGCTGAGCTTTTCAAGACCGTTAAAAATGATATTAGTGAATCAAAGGTAAGCAAAATTTGTGATTTGGGCTATCTGTTATATGGTTATAGTTCTTATTTGATTTTTGATTAAATCTTCATGACTTTAAACAGGCATCGGGAGCTTGTCACCCAGGGTGCATTTGTTAAGGAAGAGAGCTTCAATTCATGAAAGCATAAATCAAGTAATAGTCTTCTTGATGTAAATTCCATATGGTTCCCTAACTAAATATTTAAGATGAAATAGATGTTAGTTTTACACTCTGCTCGAAGAACAGTCTTTTCTTTTGTTAATATAGCTTATAAGTTGCACATTTATCATAAAAAGGATTTGTAGACCCATTAATCCCATTCTGTTCATTTTCAGGCATTGCAAGTAAATTTTTTGATGTTTGATTGCTTTTGGTTTAGAAAAGTTTCCGTCATGTATTTCGTGTCAGGTTAGGATGGCTTATATATAAAATTAAAGAAACTTATATAAAATTAAAGAAAGCTTATAGGAAAAGGTTAGGATAGCTTATATAGAGATTATGAAAGCTTAGAAGAGCTTAAGACAATATAAAAAAGCTTAGAATTCGATGTAAAGTGAAATAAAGTGAAAGTGAGGGGTTGAGGGCATTTATAGGAGTTGAAAAGCCTCTAAACATCCTAAATAACCTTAAACAAAAGTTGTTTATAATTATTAAGAAAAATAAATGATTTTTTTAAGCAGTAATTGAGAATATTCTTAAAAACTAAATGTTCATGACTGTTGGAAGAGGTAAAAAAATTTAAAATCTAAAAAATTGATAAAGATGCCCTTGAAAATAGCTATTTATAGCTGTTGTGAAAGGAAGTTAAATGATTAAAATATGTGACTTTTTTAAGTGACTTTTCCGAGTCGCCAGAACATTGCTTATTATGATAGCATAACACATAGATGTCCTTCAGTGTGAATGCAACACACAAGGCTAAGTAGCCTTTCGAAATATAATTCTTAATTTTCGCAAACAAATCCAAAGCACTGACGGCAACTACTTCTAGGGTCTTTTGCATGCTGTAGTACGTACATAAAAACGCGCAAACAACCACTCCTTATCAGCTTGATTAGCCGGTTATCCTCTTGCAAGCCTTCCACCGTTGACGTAGTCTCTAGGACTATGAGATGCAACGCCTGGAAAGATTAGCCCAGATGCCCTGTAGAGGATTGAGGAAAACTCTTCTTTGAACTCTTTACCATGGGTTCTCCCTAGGAAGAGAGCCTTGATGAGATCACCCAAAGCATTGAAATACACTGGAATTGTATATTTTAGTTCAAAGTAGTTGGGGTCTGGCGAGTCGCCAATCAAAACCTGTTAATCACAGTAGAAAAAAAAAATAAAAAAAAAGTTGCTGCAACTTCAAAATAATTGAGTGGAATAATTGAAAAGAAAAGTGAACGCAGATCGAACACCAAGGGCTTAATTACCTGTCTGTTATACCATCCGTGGTAGTAGACGCAGATTCCACAATGCTTAAACAGTGAGATCGGTGGCAAATCAAATGGGACTCGTGGGACGATATCAAACCGATATACCATCCTATAGTACCTTTCGCCCAAGATGGACTTCATGTATTTCTTGAAGGTAGCATCTCCAACCCTAGGCTGCCCATATGTCATTACAGCGTATATCGAATCTAAGATGTCATTTTCCTCGTGCAAGGCTAGCAAAGCAGGGAAAACGGCAGCGAGTGCTCCACCCAAGCTATGTCCGGTCACGAGTATCTTCGCGTTGTTGTGTTTCTTCAGCAAGGTTCTGAGTGCATCCCTAACAACGTAGTACGCCACTGGTTTGTCATCGTTCCAACTCAAGTCCTTTGGGAAGCCTTTCTGGTAGTCCATCTCATCTTGCAGGCCAAGGGCCTTTAAGAAACCCAAATGGACGTTGCCCAATTTTCCCATGGAGATCCAAGAGAGGTCGACGTCGGTGGACCAATCGTTGGCGTTGAAGGCCTCGGTGCCACGGAAGGCCAGGACGATTAGGTCGGCGTCATCTGCTTTGTTGCAAAAGATGAATGCTTGTGTTGTCATGTCTTTCAGGAACTCTGTAAAAAATTTCATGTCATTCTAATTAGCCAAATCTTTCATTAGGCGAAGTCTTGGATTATACTCGCATATATATATATATATATATATATATATATATATCAAGCTCCTCCTCATGAATAAAAAACAAATTAAATACTGCCAACGTAATGATTCTTTTCTTTGTTTATCTAATTGGACAGAGTGACTGACAATCTCTGGTCCACCTTTAATTCCTAAATACGAGTTATGAACTTGGCGAAGATGTGTCAAGCTTAACAAGGAAAATGATGCTTACTGTTCCAGCAACTGTAGTACCCAACAAAGTGCATCTGCACCCATTCAATATCAAAGCCAGAGTTAGCCATTATGCATGTATCAGAATACAATTAATTACTCAGGATAAAATCACCAATATTTGTGATCTGGTCAGCCTCCATGAGTTTCATATTTTTTACCTTCCATTTTTTGGTTACTGTGTCCTTGATGTAAGCATGATTCTCATAGGCTACCTTGGCAGCCATCATCGAGAGATCCAAGGGGTCCGTTTTGCCAATTCCTCTTAGCTCCTCCATTGAGTCGGAAAAATTGATCCAAGAGTTGCACTTGCTGAGATCAATTCGTCCATCGATTTGTGCAATGATCGATCGGAAGTTGGCTGAGCTTCGCTTGGGGATCACAACGGACACTGCGATCAAAAGTAAGACAATATTACTAATTAAGAAACAAAACCTTATATATGTATTACAGACCTCACGTATAATGAGAATGCTACTTCCCAGAATGCACAAAATTAGACCAAATTTATTGGAAAGCAATTCATAGGTACATGAACTCCTCAATCTATGAATTTTTTAATCAAATAGCCCAAAAAAAGCTCTCTTTTTTTTCTATATTTTTTCCAAGAAAAATTAAAAGGCACTAATTAACCTGTGTCATTTCACATGTGGTAATACATTAAGTGCGTGTAGTAAATCCTTCAAGAAAAAAGAAAAAAAAAGGAAAAAGAATAGGTAGCTGATTATATCAAAGATTATTTTATGGTTACAAAAACCAGGTGGTGAACCGCTGGCGGACAAGAAGCGAAAAGAAGAAGACATCAACACAGAAAAAGCGAAAAGTAGAAGATATGATCATGAGGAGAGAAAACCTGTGATAACGTTCCAGATTAAGCCTGGTATTCCACCATTAAGGGCTATCAAGTTCAACGTGAACTCAATAACGCGCCCAATCCACTTGAGTGGCGTTCTAGTCGCTGATAATATCTTTTGAAAAAGAAGCGTGAGGGCGGTGATCCAGTCCATCGGGACACCGTCGAGACCGGCGGCAGCCGAGCTGCTGCATTCCACGAACGGATGGCTGATCAGGGGTCGTCCAAAGATCAGAAGGCTCAGCAGATCCAGCAGACTTATTTTCTCATGCCGGCATATCATGTACTCAGCGCAAGGAGTTTCAGGAGCCATTGGCAAAAAGGAAGGAGGAAGCTGGTAGTACTATTTAGCAAAGAAGGGGAGAGGAGCGATGGCCCCAAAGGAAACCGAAGAGAGAAGCCAATGGAGTTTTTTTGGGAAACTAGAACTAGAGACGGAACGGAAGAGAGAGAGAGCGAGAGCGTCTCTTAGTGCCCTCGGAACTTTTGCGGGATCCCGGATATGGCCCTGGCAGGACTCGCCTTCCTTGCGCCACGTGTGGCGGTCGGAGGTCGGGAGAATGGACACGTGGTGAAGCCCGTAGCCGGAGTTGTCGCCGGCCGAGAGTCGGCACCTCAGTACCGCTAGCGGCCATCGCGGACCCCTGCCTGTCGTCGGGACAGGTGTCGCAGAAGCAGAGAACGGACACTCCTCTCTCCCTTCGGCTGTCTCCCATCTCGAACTTATCCAGACCTTCGTCCTCATGCGACCCAAGTTATATTCTATGCGTTACAACTCGACCACCCGTGCGGCCGCCCGAGCGCGCCCACCGGACAGGCTGGCGGGCGTCCAGCGCATGCGCCCCATGTGCATCAAATGCACTCGCTTCCTACGCACGCCCGGCTGACAGACGGCCAGCCTGGCAGCGCTTGCACATGACGGACGGGCAAGCAGCCTGCTCGATCGTTGGCACGCATCAAACAAGCGCGCATCCAACGGTCAATGCCCAGACGCGCGCTCAACATCTAAGCTGGCGCGCGTGCATCCAGCTAGCCTGTTTTAAGAGGCATTCGGGGCATTTTGCATTTGTTCCGAACTTAAGCTTTGGATAGACTTTTAAGGTACTATTTTGGGAAGCATTCTTAGCCCTTCATCAGCCAATCCAACGGCCATAAAAAGATAAGCTTCAAGGGAGTTTTGGACGGTGGCGGTACATGGGATAAGAACAGGATAAGCACATAAGGCCATGGCTGCAACCTATAAAAGAAGGGGCAGAGGTCTTCGGAAGGCATTGAACGAAGCCAAGCAAGGCGTCTTCTATTCTCCACTTTGAGCGAGAGAGAGGAGAGAGAAGATACAATCGGAGCTCAATAACCCTACCCTATTGTGCTGTGAGAAAGAGAGAGGCTGACTTAGCACGCCTCGATCAACCTCACCCTACCCCGTTAGTCGATCAACCTCACCTCATTCAACTCTATTGTGGGCAACTACTCTGATAGCACACCAGCTTCCGTACTTAGAAAAAAAAAAAAAGCCTATACCTACATGTGCCTCATGGTCGTCCTTCAATTAACTACTCTTATCATTATCCTATGCAAACAAGCTCCTGATGCATTTGGATATTAATGGACTCTCGGTCCCTTCGCGCGGTGAAATTAAACTTCCACCCATGTACTCGATTTTTAACTTCTCAATGCTCGAGCAAGCCATCCTAACCATTCGCATCATCGATGAGGAGAGAAAACCTGTTATAATGCCAGATTAAGCCTCGTATTCCACCATTAAGGGATATCAAGTTCAACGTGAACTCAGTAACACACCCAATCCACTTGAGTGTTATTCTAGTCACTTGAGTGTTTGTGTGCTGCATTCCACGAACTGATGGCTGATGAGGGGTCTTCTAAAGATCAGAAGGCTCAGTAGATCCAGCAGGCTTATTTTCTCATGCCGGCATATCATGTACCCATCACAAGGAGTTTCAGAAACCATTGGCAAAAAGGAATGAGGAGGAAAGTAGAAGGGGTATAGCCGAGAGAAAGGAGACAAAGCGACGACCCCGAGAAGTCGGGATGCGCTCTTTTTATAGAGGGAACTCAGCTCGTGGAACTCGATTACTTGTTCAGCAGCCACATTGCATGGCATATCGAGGTAAAGTAATGGTCTCATGTATCATCACAATGATCTTTCAACTACTTATATAACCTTGCCACGGTACATATCCTATGCCTTAGGATGATGGGTTGGTGTAAGCTGCCGTGCTAGACGGGTAGGGGGAAGCACAATTCCACCATGCACGACGGGGCTGTGACGACTCCAGCAACGCGGTTTCAAAACCACGTTGTCGTTATTTTCTAATCAAGCATTGAAAGTAACGATGCTGCCGAGGTGATTGCCCATATACCTTCATGAACCTCCTGAAGAGCATAATCGGCTTCTGATGGACGGAGGCATTTGAGCAATGGCATGGAGAAGGATCGCTTATATAGCTGATCATCAATCAGAACATAATGAGATAATTGCAATTTCAACTTCCTTGCTTCCTTTCTATCAGTGGGCAGCAACCCTTCTTTGAGGTATCGGTGCAGAGGGTCTATTTAGGATGGTTCGGTGTCAACCTGCATCATGTGATCAACATCGACGATGCTGGGCTTCTCTAGGACTTCTAGGTGGAATTTTTACTCGAGATCCATCGACTCTGTAGTTGCCAGGTGGGACAGTAGGTCGGCGCATGCATTTTTAACCCTTGGGATTTGGACAATTTTGAATTCATCGAAATAGGAAGATAGATCATACACTTTTTAGAGATACCGAATCATACTCGGCTCTCGAGCCTCGAATTCTCCCTGCACCTGGCTGGCCACCAATTAGGAGTTGGTATAGGCAATCAGCTTCTTGACTTTAAGATCACGGGCGATTCGGAGTTCGAAGAGTAAGGCTTCGTACTCTGCCTCATTGTTTGAGGCTGGGAAGGAGAAGCGAATGCCATATTCAAAGGTCGAGCCTTCCGGACTGGTGAGGACTAGGCCGGTGCCAGAACCGCTTGTGCTGGAGGATCCGTCCGCATGGAGCAAGCATGGGGCGCTGGGCTTTGGTTGTCCAGGTGAGTCTGTAATAGAGCCATCTTCGGGTATGGTGCATTCGAGGAGAAAGTCTGCCAGAACTTGGGCTTTAATGGCTGGACGCAGCTGATACTGAATGTCATGCTCGCTCAGCTCGACAGCCCATTTGGTCATTCTCCTTGATGCTTCTGGACGATGGATAATTGCCTTGAGAGGTTGGCTGGTCAGGACGATGACAGTATGCACCTTGAAGTATGGCCGCGACTTTTAGACTGATGTTACTAGAGCTAGGACCATCTTTTCGATCCGAGTGTACCTCATTTCAGCATCTTTGAGTAGTTTGCTGACATAATAGACATGCCTTTGGACTCTGTTCTCCTCTCTGGTTAGCACCGAGCCAACAGCATTTTCAGAGACTGCCAGGTACAGATTCATTACCTCCCCTGGCTTCGAGCTATTGAGGAGAGGTGGCGAGCCGAGGTATTTCTTGAGGTCTTCGAAAGACTTCTGGCAGTCTGGGGTCCACTGAAAGTTTTTGACCGATCAAAGCACTTTGAAGAAGGAAAGGCATTTCTCGACCGACCAAGCAATGAAGCGGTTGAGGGCTGCTACCCTCCGGTGAGGCGCTGCACATCCTTGACTGACCCTGGCGGAGCCATTTGTTGCAGGGCTTGGATTTTCTGAGGATTTGCCTCAATGCCTCGCTGTGAAACCATGAAGCCGAGGAATTTCCCAAAATTGACTCTGAAGGCGCATTTGGTGGGATTGAGCTTCATCTGATATTTTTGAAGTGTAGCGAAGCTCTCTGCAAGGTCCTCAATATGCTGGGATGCCTTCTTGCTTTTTACCAGCATGTCATCAACATATACCTCCATGTTTCGATCGATTTGCTCCTTGAAGACTTTGTTGACCAGCCTTTGGTAGGTGACACCTGCATTTTTCAAACCAAAGGGCATAACTCGGTAGCAATAGATACCTCGGTTGGTGATGAAGGCAATTTTCTCCTCGTCTTTGGGCGCCATTCGGATCTAGTTGTAGCCCGAATAGGCATCCATGAAGGTTAGCATTTGATGGCCTGAAGTTGAATCCACGAGCTGGTCAATCCGTGGAAGAGGGGGCAAGCCTTATTGAGGTCAGTGAAGTCGATGCAGATCCTCCATTTGCCATTTGACTTCTTCACCATGACCACGTTCGCTAGCCAGTCGGGGTAACTAACCTCCTGGATAAACTTGGCTTTGAAGAGCTTATCCACCTCTTCTTCAATGGCTTTATGGTGCTATGGGGCGAAGCTCCTCTTCTTCTGCTTAATGGGCCTGAATGTTTCGTCCACGTTGAGGCGGTGGACTAGGATGTCTGGGCTGATTCCAGGCATATCCGATGCAACCAGGCAAAGACATCATTATTCCTCCGAAGGAACTCAATCAATTCTTGTCGAAGCTTTCCTTCTAGTTGTGATCCGACCTTTATAGTTCGGTCGGGCCGAGCCTCGTCAAGTGGTACCTCCTCCAGTTCTTCGGTGGGCTTTCCTCGTTGCTCGGCGAGATCTTCTCGAGCATCCAGCCCATCCACCTCGAGCTTTCTGGATTGGAGGTCAGCAACAAAGCAATGCCGAGCTACGATATGGCTTCTCGAACAACCCTCACTCCCCATTCGGTGGGGAACTTCATGGCGAGATGGGGAATGGAAATGATTGCCTTAAGAGAGATTTGCCCCGGTCTATCGAGGATGGCGTTGTAGGGACATCGGAGCTTGGTCACGAGGAAATCCATGAACACGATAGTCACATGGGGCCAGGTGCCAGCTCAGACTGACAGAGTAATGACTCCTTCAGGGATTATGGAGTCACCTATGAAGCCCACCAGGGTGGACTCCACCGGTCAGAGGCTTTCTACCCGAATTTTAAACTCACAAAGGCATCGAAATATAGAATGTTAATAGAGCTTCCACTATCAACTAGAATTCGGTGTACATCGTAATTGTTCATATTTAAAGATACAACCAGAGCATCATCATGGGGGTACTATACCTCCCCAAGGTCTTCATTAGAGAAGGTGAGCTCATCGACCCAAGCTTTCTTCGGCGGGTTCTCCTCCTCACCTGGCCAAGAAGATGGGGATCCGGCCGCCATTATCACATTGACGTTGCCGATAACTGGAGGATTTGGTGGTGGGAGTTGGCGAGGTTCATGTTGATGATTCTCTTCGTTATTCGCCTGATCAATTGCTTGATCTCATTTTTGAGCTGCCAACAGTCCTCGGTATCATGCCTGTAGTCCCGATGGAAGCGGCAGTACTTGGCCAGGTCCCTCCAAGCTTCGTTGCCTCAAAGAGGAGGGGATCGAGGAAGCTGATGCTCGATCTCCATCAGGATCTGCACTCTTGGCACGGTAAGGGGAGTATAGTGGTCAAACCTTCGGGCCGAACTCCAAGTTCGGTCTCGAGGTGACGGTGGAGGAGCCCTACGGTGGCGAGGCAGGCTAGCGCGGCGGTGGGCTCGCTGCTTATTCGAGCCCTTTGCCTCTTTCTTCTTCAGCTGCTCAGCCTGAGCTGACCTCCTCGATTCTTCTATCCTGGCGTATTTGTCCGCCAAGAATATCATGTCCGAGAGGCTCTTCAGGTAATTAACCTCCAGAGCTAGGTAGAGGTCTCCCTCTTTGGATACTCCTCCGGCCAGGGTGGACATGGCCACCTTGTGGTTGAGATGGTCAACTTCTAGAAGGGCCGTGTTGAAGCGGGTGAGGTAATTCTTCAGCGACTCCCCTTCTCTCTGCTTGATCTCAGAGAGGGAGTCGAATCTCCATAGTTGGTGATGGCTGCTGATGAACTGGCTAATGAGCAGGCAGCTCAGCTCATCAAAAGAATCAATGGAACCTGGTTTTAGGCCGTTTAACCAGGTTTGGGCAGATCCCCTTAAAGTGAAGGGAAGGCTCTGCACAGGATCACATCTAATGCCCTGTGGAACATCATGATGGATCTGAAGCTGCTGAGGTGGTCATCGGGATCGGTGGATCCATGATACGGTTCGATGGTAGGGAGCTTGACATGAGGGAAATCACTTCCCTCATGATCCTGTCAGAGAAGGGGATGCCCTGTTCCGCTTTCGGCTGGGATGGAGGGGCTTGCCTGGCGGCATCCAACTCCCGATGCCACTCTTGCCGCATCTCCTGCATCTGTTGTCTGATCACTTCATCCAGAGTGGTATGAGGGATAGGGCGAGGAGAAGATGGCAGCGGTGTCGAATCCTGAGAAGACACCGGGGAGAAGGAGCGAACCCGTCTGGATCTGAGCAGGCTCTTCCACCCAGCTCGTTGTAGCGCCAGCTTCGCCTTTGCGGGCCGGTGACCGCGATCCATCGCCTCAGACGGATCGAAAGAAGAGATCGCTGGCGAGGCAGGGGCAGTAGCCTCCTCACAAGGTTGAGAAGTAGGGATAGCAGTTCCAAGGATCGCTTGGAATCCCTGGACCAACTGGGTCAATGCTTGGACTTGCTGATCCATAGTGGTGAACTGATCTAGGGTTACCCGTTGCCAGTGGTGAAGGAGTTTCAGCTGACGGTGGTAGCGAAGGTACTGCACCGCTAATCGGATCAGGCCTTTGAGAGGCGGCCTAGTCTTGAGCTTCAGATGTAGCTCTCTTCCGATTGGCCATTAGAGGATGCTTTGCTCTGGTTTTCTTCTAGCGCCAATCTGTTGCTGCAAAAATCCATTCTCTGACTCGGGTGTGCTTTCGGCTCCTAATCCGACGCCGACATCGTCGCCTCGAGGTGGAACCTGCAAGACAGTCCGCACACAGAGGGTACTATGGGGGTTGCCCTCTGCGGAGGACCCTCCGATGCCCAAGTCAGTGGAGATTCACAGCAAGCAGATGCGAGAAGAAGACTCTCACAAAGAAAATGTTCCTCTAGGCTCTTGTGAGAGCTCTAATGGAGTATGAGATTTAGTGAGTAAATGAATGCGTAAGGGGTTGTCTTAGAGTTTACGCGCGTACCTGAGAGGTTAGAATGCTGTGGTATTTATAGGTGATCACCTGATTCCTTGGGCGTGCCCTGGATGGGGTCTGAAAACTGTTAGGATTCGAATCAAGTTTGTTATGAGGCCAGTAGGATCCATATCTTGTCAGTTAGAGGATCGACGGTTGGGAGAGCTAGTTGATGCCTTGAGGTTCTGTGATCACATAGACCTAGGCCACTCTTGCAAGTCCTAGGCCACTTCTGGGCATGATTCGCTGCCTGGAATCTTATTCAGCTATAGTGGATTCAAACTTTCCTGCTTTCCCGCGCCGATTTCACAGAGGTATTTTGAATGTCTTGGTTTGGTTTGGTCAGGACAAGAAATAACTAGGTTTTCCGAGGTATAAGATGGCTCGGCTCGAATGGCCGAGGAATAGCTCGGGTTGCCACGGTATAAGATGGCTCAGCTAGGACGACCGAGGAATAGCTTGGGTTGCCGAGGTATAAGATGGCTCGGCTCGGACGGCCGAGGAATAGCTCGGGTTGCTGAGGTATAAGATGGCTCGGCTTGGATGGCCGAGGAATAGCTCGGGCTATCGAGGAATAACTCGGCTTAGATGGCCGAAGTATAAAGGTGGTCCGGGTTGTCAGGGTAACCCGACTTTGTCAGAGGTGACTTGGCTTCATCGCTTAGATGTTATGCCAGCTGGCTAGTAGGGTATTTGGATTGGGCGTGACCCAATCGCCGATGTGAGTGGTCAATAATGTAATGACGATTTTACCCCTCATCACATGCCCCCCACTCCCTAGTCTGAAGTGTAAGTTCGTATATAGAGTAGAATTCTGGAGCAATCTTATTAGGGGGATTCAAAAAGGCGGGCAATGATAATCTCGTAAATGACGGGCCGCTGTTTTGTCATCATTTTTCACCGCGGATCGAGGAGGAAACGCCTCGTTTCCAACAAGTCGCAATGGTGGAGGTTCCGCATGGCGGAAGTCCTTTATTTCTGATATCGG